>JBAMJV010005313.1:0-63042 GCA_037951105.1 Echinarachnius parma | reverse complement strand
ACTGACCGATGTCACACAGTACTTCGTGAGTGCACAGGATGCTGCCATCTTCATCGAGCATCGCCGTTGCCTTTGAGCCTTCAAGAGGCACACGCTGTTGCCCAGTCCTCGCTGCCTATTCCAATCAGAAGAATAAACAAGGTGGATTTTAAAGTGAAAGAGTCATGGACAGAAAGCTGCCATCTTCATCGAGCATCGCCGTGGCCTTTGAGCCTTCTACATGTAGTGTCACAAGTTGTTCCCCAGTCCTCACTGTCTACTTCAATCAGAAGAATGATAGTTGAAATTGATTTTAAAGTGAAATGGCCGCGTGCAGTTCTTCCATCTTGACAAAGTCTCGCCGTTGCCTCTGAGACGTCTACATGTCCGGCGTTATATTGTGAACATATTACTTTAGAAACAAAATCTAGTCTAACCTATCGTTCATTTTTTTTCCTCTCCAATTTTAAGGTTGAACAAACCTGAAAGAAAAAGAAAATCCGAAGGAAATAAAAATCATCATAACAAATAAAAGTATATTTTGTATTTATAGATCAATCCATTAACTACGGAAACCTTTTGTGCCACACTGCCATGTATTAACTGTACGTGGGAAATAAATCGTTCGTAGGCAAGGAGTTAAAGTCGTCTTATATACCTTTTCCTCGAACGTCTCTCCCGGGCGTTCCAGTGGCAGGACATACCTCCTTACGAGCGAGTCGTACAGCGCAATCTTGCCCTGCCTTAGGTTCGTCAGGCCGACCCTCTGAAGTACCGAGGCGTCATCGTAGCAGCACATGTCGACCACGAGATGGTCGTCCCCGCCATCACCCTCGATCTCGTATGCGTTGACGTGATGGAAGCAGAAAAACGCCGGGGCGGTGTAGCGCGTCGCAAGACGCGTCCCGTCTGCCCTCCGCATGACGTGGAACGTCGCTCGGCGTTGCGGGTAGAACTCCATGCATTCGATCATGGGTCTCTTCATCAATTTAGCCTTCAAAACTATAGTTTGAAGTAAAGAAAAAAGGGAGAGGAAATGGGTATTGCAACCCTATATGCTTCTGCTTTATTCACATCATCGCGTTAGCCTTCATTGACAAACATTTTATTCTCAGCAGGTCTGTTAAATTTAAACAGAAATTTAAACAGAACAAAGAGAATCGTTTTGGTAATTAATCCACCAAAAATGTCAAATAAATAGGTTTCCAGAACAACAATTGTCATCTAACCAAATTATGTGTTCATGGTCTGCATAAGAAGACTAGGTAGTCTCTATAGGAACTGTCTCCAAACGTACGCGTGTGTATAATCGACGCAAAATGACTTTGACACTTATGGAACATATAGTTAAGATCCGTAAGTTCGGGTGATTAATTGCATTGCTTATAAATTACATAACCCTGTAATTGCATGATGTTTGACATCATTCTATTTAATATAAACTACGTTCTTTTTTTTAATTCGTGGCATAACCCCCTTTAACCTAGGTTATCTAGGTTAATTTAGCGTCCATGGGTTAAATGTCATCCTTGGACTATGGAAACCGCTGACAAATACCAGAAATAATAATGATCATATCACAGTCGTGAATATGAAAGCTTTTATCAGTATTATGATTATTGTCTTTCAACCAAGGTGGACAGACGTATTTATACGAACTATTGTCAGATTGTTACCTTTCATTATCTCAATGTGGAGCGGTTGTTCTACAAAGATGATGTAGTTTTCTGTCATTGCAAAGCTGTGATAGTACGACGGGCTGTAACATGATGATGGATGCTTCCCAGGATAGATGCGTGTTGCCACGGGTCCTCATCTGGGAGGAGATGGGGAGGGGGATGAAGATTTTTGTTTGGGGGGGGGGGGGGGGAAGAGAAGGAGGGATGATGATAAAAGGCATCTCACATGATATGTGACTTGTTGTATTTGTACTTGTTGTAAAAAGATCCAAGTGTTTGATTGGTTGATTGATTGGTTGATTGGTTGATTGATTGATTGATTGATTGATTGATTGATTGATTGATTGATTGATTGATTGATTGATTGATTGTTTCATCAATTTGTAAATATTGTTAATGGTTGGTTTGTTTGTTTGTTTGTTTGTTTGTTTGTTTGTTTGTTTGTTTGTTTGTTTGTTGGTTGCTTTGTTGGTTGATGGGTTCGTGGTTTGGTGGGTTGGTGGGTTGGTGGGTTGGTTGATTGATTGATTGATTGATTGATTGATTGATTGATTGATTGATTGATTGATTGATTGATTGATTGATTGATTAATTGATTGATTGGTTGGTTGATTGATTGATTGATTGATTGATTGATTGATTGTTTCATCAATTTGTAAATATTGTTAATGGTTTATTTGTTTGTTGGTTGGTTGGTTGGTTGGTTGGTTGGTTGGTTGGTTGGTTGGTTGGTTGGTTGATTGATTGATTGATTGATTGATTGATTGATCGATTGTTTGATCGATTGATTGATCGATCGATCGATGAGAGGCAAAACAATCGTGTTTGTATGCATTATAATGTGTTACCTGTTTGACAGGGTGGTATCTGGATGATCGAGTAGCGGCAGTTCATGCCCATAGACGTCCCCATGTTGTACGTAGTTCCATCACGCCCCTTGTGGGGATGGGCCGTCGCGGTTTGGACGCTAAGCGTCTTTTCAATGTCAATCTGCATGAAAAGACAATTAAAGTAGATAGTCATCGATATCAAATAACATTCAGCTTATTATATATATTACTGATTATATTTCCTCAGCTTCGCTTCGGAAAGATAGCTACATCCAGATCGTCTCGGAAGTGAGTTTGTACCATCACCTTCACCAACGGTAATTATTTGCTTAATTAATAGCGCCGGGCGTACGATCAAAAAGCTCATATAGTTATGGCCATATAGCGGCAACAATTTCATCTACTGGGAGAAGGCAGGGGGCAATAATTGCCCCTTTAGAAGAATTCTTGCCCGCCACTGCCCCTCTTCCCATAGCAGCATTTTATTTTGGCAAATGATATTTCCTCTCGTATGGTTCGGCCATGATTACCCGACTTCTTTAAGCCTTATGGCTTGATGTAAAACTGTTAGAACAGTTCTTTTAAAAGGCATACAGTTTGATTTAATTCAGTAATATTTGTAATTATCATTAACAGTAGCCTTGAAGTTATTGATATACAGTCAAACCTGCTAATGCGACCACCTGTCTATAGCGACCACCTCTGGTCTCTGGTCCCCCCCCCCCCCGTGAAACATCACGTGTTAAGCGACCTCCCTAACGCGACCAGCGACCACCCCATTTGGGTCCGACCATAACGCACATACATTATAACTCTGTCCATAGCGACCACAAAATTAGCGCTTTCTTTAAGAGTGACCAAATCACCAACTCTGTTGCCTCTGCATGGTCGCTCAGGGAAATGGGAACTCCCATTTCCCTGGGTAGCTCAAGGCTACAATTCTGAGCATGTGAATGCATAAAACGAACTTTTAAAATGACAATGAACTTCAGACAGACGCTTGATTATCGACACCAAGTGCTTTGGTCTCATAAGCAAGGAGTATTACTGCCTCTAGAGACCCCTGAAAATACCCTAAAATGGATAATTATTACCATCATAATCGTATGATTTGAATGATTGATAATTAATTAGGAGTTCATGTGCACTGTTCAGTAAGCATAAAACGATGTACCCAGATCTATTCGCACGTTTAAAATTACCTTCCGACCCCTCCTCAGTAGGCATTATGGCTTGACACTGGCTACGCCATGGACCTCACCTTTATATAATGTATACTAAACAAAACTGTAGAGTTTGTGTGCAATTTTGGGGTCATATTGGCCCGTAGCCAGGGAGGGTGTGTTGGTGCGTACCCCCCCCCCCCCCCCCCCCAAAGGGCCACTTTAATTATTAGGATTTCTTCACCCCAGACCCCTCCCCCCCTTCTTAGCTAGAACCTGGCCGAACCTCTAGGCCATGGGCGTCGATACTTACGTAATACCTATTCATCAGGGGGGGGGGGGGGAATGAATGAATAGATCACCCCCCCCCCCCTCTGATGAATGGGTATCAATGACATATCTACGCGCATGCTTTAGACCCCTGAAAATAACCCTAAAATGGATATTACCATCAGAATCGTATGATTTATATGATTGATAATTAATTAGGAGTTCATGTGCACTGTTCAGTATGCATAAAACAGCATTTTATGTACCCAGATCTATATATAGCACGTTTAAAACTACCTTCTGACCCCTCCTCAGTAGGCATATGGCTTGACACTGGCTACGCCATGGACCTCACCCCCCCCCCCCCCCCAGAAAGGCCCACTTTTTATCGGTCTTGGCCATCAACAATCGGCCTTGTTGACACCCCCACACTCCTGCTTACACAACTAAACCAGGGGTCATGGTCTTGGCCTCGACATTCCCATTGCTGCTGTTTAGCTTTAATCATTAATTTGACAGGTATTATTATAATTCAATGTCTGAGGTCGCGCATATAATATACATTCATTTGTATTCGCTCCTGTCCGAGGCTCGCGTATAAATATACATTCGTAAAATAAGGGCAGAAAGAAAAGCTCATAGAGATTAGATCCTTGAAATATCCAATATCAACATATTAATTGGTTTATATACATCTAAAATTGAAAGGTAGAATAACACTTCAAAATACAGCTTAAAATATCACCTTTCAGGATTCAAAGAACCACTAATTGACAAACAAACAATAATTATCTGTTTATAATACCTAATGTACAAATTGCCAAAACATGATCGATAGTTCTGCAATCTCAACCAAAAGTTCAAGTAGTACATGTACAATGTACAATGGCAACGTTTCATATATTTTTGCAGATTGGGGCATTGTTGTTCACATCCACCTTTGAAATCGGGCTGCGGTATCACGCACGCCCATGCACGTATTGTTATCATGACACAAATAGAAACGTGACAATGCAATGGATATTGCCTTCAACTCAGTGAGCAGTGATCCGATTCAAGAACTAGACGGAGTCGTGTATGACAGTCATCAAACGTGCAACCGTATACAGTTGTTAACTGGTGGTGGAGCGAAAAGCACGGATGTTCCACTCCCAAGGGATTTTAAATGCTATTGAGGGAAGAGTAAATAAGTCCCGAGACGTAGTCGAGGGACTTATTTTCTTCACGAAATAGCATTTAAAATCCCGAGGGGAACATTCCATGATTTTCCCGACAGCAAAGTTAACAACTGTTTTATCAGCTGAATTGCCATGTAACAGTGCCATGTAACATCCAAAATCTTACATGGCAGCTGATGTACTGTATTTACTAAGTCAGGTGATAATACGGTATATTCTATTACAAGACCTTGTAATATTTTTTTTAATTATTACTTTGAACAAATTCAAATTATCTCATCAGGCGCAGTTTTGGTAAACATTACATTACCATGAAAAGTAATATTGTACAAATGGAACAAAGAGATTTTGTATTCCCGTCATCTCTAAATAAATACATTAAATAAAAACATACATGTATCTTGTTATATTGATTGTTCAAGTATTTGCAAAGTTTTTAGTGATTTCGTTACAATATACAGTTTCATAAGGTCGATAACTATAGTTCAAATCGTTGCATAATGGCAGTGTATCTATTGCATGCACCAGATCTGCAGAAGTTGAGTAACATTGTCCAAATCCTCAAAACTTAACAGGGACTCTAGTGGTTCTCTCATAACTTGTCATATTCATATTACCAATACAAGCACGGGACAGGTTTCGGTTTCAAATTTCATTTCGTTCACAAGATATTTACGATTGAAGTGTTCAGATGTTAAACTGTATACGGATAATTTAATCCGTGTACAAAGTAAGTGTATATAGTTAGTGAATATCACGTTGTATTGAAATGACTACTTTCTTGGCCAAAAAACATCAAATTAACGTGAAATTTGCACACATTACTAGTGGACATATAAGATCACACCAATACACATTGCAGTAAAGGGGTAGTTTAGTTTGGTAGAGAGGGCGATGCTCATCACAATTTTTTTGTGAGGTAATGAAAAACTGAGTGTCGAATTTGAGAGAACATGCAATTTTAATGGCAGAATAAGCTTTATTTGGTCAAAATCGACCCAGAAACGGCTTAAATATCAATAAATATATCTGATCTAATAATTATTTGGGGCCCAAATAATCAGATGTTTTTTTCAAATAAAAAAAAAAAAGCGTTGCTAACGCTTTTGATAAAAAAAAGTACAATTGCCGTAGCTGAACACGTCCGGCCAGCGCGCGTGGGAAACCTTCCCGACCAGACATGTTGAGACGAGCGCGCAAAAATTCCATGAATTCCGTACCGTCTGTATACACGGGTGCGGATATCGTCAAGATCAAACGGATGAATATTACTGCGACAAATCTACGGCAGGCCATCAGTATTCGGTGATAAAATATGAACTCAAAATTCGTTTTTTTTCACTAGGTAAACAGTGTTCGTTTTCTTTCAAACTTTCACAAATCTTTCAATTGTATTTTACAATGATATTGATGTAGGATTGAAGTCTCAAATGTCATTTTGTGCAATGTCTGACACTTTACAGGTATCACTTTAAGTTCACCTTATAATATTTGTGATTTCACACACCCAACTGTATATTATACGAGTCCCATTGAAAGTTATCTCCTTACAGATTGCAGGATATCGAGTGTATCTCCATCGATCTTCTTGAGTTTGGGATTCTCCGTTAGAGCGAAGAGGGCGTCGCCCATCTGAAGGATTTTCACGTTGCAGTTGTCTGGCGACTCGACGGTGAAGTAGGAGAAGAACCGCTGAAACAGGGTCTTGCATGGGTCAGGGTGACGGGCAACCGTACCGATGCCATCGAACACGATCCGCTGGTGCCGCATCGCCTCCTCGTAAACGTGGCTCTGCAAAGTGAGTTTTGAGTTAAGTTTGAGCTTGAATTTGAGTTTGAGTTAAGTTTGAGGTACTGATACAAAATGGAATTAGAAGGAGGGTGGCACGAAAATTAATTGGGGCAAATTCTTTGTATTTCTTTAGTATTTAAATGATATCCCCTCGTGTTTTTTGTTTATTGTTATTTTGTCAAATTATCATATTTATGTATGTATTTTATCATTATTATTATTATTATTTTATTTATTTATTTATTATTATTTGTGTAGCTACGTCACTGACCTTTAGGAATCGACCTTGGTATTTGACCGAGCCTCCCTCGCTGATGATGAAGCGGTGGACGAAAGCCAGTCCGTCGAAGACATGGTCCACGGTCTCGTCCCCGATGTCGTACTTTCCGGGGCCGTTACGTAATAGGCTCCCTTTCAACCAGGCTGGGATGTGACCTACAATAATTGTGTCAGCAGTTGGTGTTATTGTAATTATTAAAATGTTTGACGTTACATTTAAAGGTAGTGTTGAGTATTGGTATTTCCCGAAGTGCCCCCCGATATTTTTTGTGAGATAATGAAAAACTGACTGTCAAATTCGTAAGAACATACAATTTTAATGACAGAATAAACTTTATCTGAAATATCCATAAATGTATTTTTATTCAAAATGTTCTTCACCGGCAATCACCGGGCGATATTTAGACTTTTTAGAAAAACTTCAAAAAATCGTTGATGATATCTCTATTGAATCATTATTTTAATTAGTCGTTTGTAATTGTGTATACTTTTCGAGCATGGTGAAGTTATAACTATTACTTTGTACCGCAATGGTGCCGGTTTTGGTTACTAAAGTTAAGTTTGACCAACACTCAACTATATATCTCTTTAATTTATACAAATTTACAACACCCTTTAAAAAAATTAAAAATCTATATTTCAAATATTAAACAACGAATATATTTTGTGCACCTTTCAACAAAGTTACTATAAATGGATCACATTGGCTAGATGAGTTTTGCGGAATGTTAGAAAATCAGTGTGGCATATATAGGAGAAGTGGTATTATTGACTAGTTGAATGTTTGACCATTTGTTTGTTCGTGTGTTTTTCATGGTAATCTGTAAATATCCTTCATTATCCATACTATTTCACTACCCAATAATGATTTCCTATATACTATACGGTATAAATAACCCTCGAAAATAATAATTTTCCCGGAAAGTGTACCTATATAATGGAGAAAAAAAACTTTAGTCCTATAATAATCGTATAATTTATTTGCACCATGCTCTATACTGGAAGATTATACTTTTACGAGTGTTTTTCAGTTAGTGTTGTTTACTTCATAATCACATCATTATATTCACAATTTGGTTGGATACCCAAGTCCAATGTAACCTAGTAATATTCGCCTGTCTGTCAATATAATATAGAAAGCAACAATGAACCATATGAAGCGCTATAGAAATGCAATCTATAATCATTATTCTGTTATCGCTAATCTATTATCATTAATCTATTATCATTTATTCATCGTAAGTGTCAGTGGCGTAGACAGGTTCTTACACCTGGGGGGGGGGGGGGGGGGGGGGATGATTTGCCGTTCACTGGACCGAGACCAATTTGTTCGCGGCCGAGACCACCTGCTGAAATATTTCGAGACCAAGACGATTGCTTGAAAAACCTCTCAGTGGATTGGGGGGGGGGGGGGGGGGGGGGGGGGAGGGGGGGAGGAGTGTCCGTCGCCAAATATTTTCCCCGCCGAGACCGCCTGAATGAGTCCCGAGGGGGCGAAGCTACCGAGGGCTAGGGCAGAGCCAAATAGGGAGGGTTTGGGAGGGGCTATCCCCCTCCCCCGGAGAATATTGTGCATTTATATACTTGAAATGGTGCAATTTGGTGCACGTCACACAAGCAGCCAGAGCAATGCCAGCCTACACTGGAACTATACGTGGCCCGGTACAGAAAAAAATACTCACCCCAGACCATACGCAAGTTACACAACAAACTGAGATAATCTGTTCGCGAAAATTTAAAGTGGATGTATAAATTACTTTTTGAACGTTAGAATTAACAAGTCTTAGCTCATACAAATATTTCTCATTTAACTATATTAAAACGAGAACAACATTTCATTGAATCAAACCAGAAAAAGTAATACCAAAAATAGCAACAACACCACTAACAACAACTACTACTACAACAAAAACAACAACAATAACAACCATATAAGAACAACATCACCACCACTCCCAAAAATGACAATTACAATAAAAACACCACCACCCCAACAACAATAACAACAACACCAGCACAGTACCACCACCAACAACCATAACAACAACAATAACAACACCAGATTCAACAACACCACCAAAA
Source organism: Echinarachnius parma (assembly GCA_037951105.1). Classification (NCBI taxonomy): domain Eukaryota; kingdom Metazoa; phylum Echinodermata; class Echinoidea; order Clypeasteroida; family Echinarachniidae; genus Echinarachnius; species Echinarachnius parma. The sequence continues at coordinate 53,791 of JBAMJV010005313.1, read as the reverse complement.
ACATAAACATAAAAAACAACAGCAAAAACAACACCAACAACAACACAAGAAACAACAGCAACAAACATCTTCAATCGGCTTCTCATGTTCTCGTTCTCGATCGACGACAACAACAACAAGTAAATCAACGACAACAATAACCTCACCACCAATTAAAACAACACCAACAACACCACCTTCAACGCTACAAGATCACCAGAAAAACAGCATATTAACATATTACCTGTGACGATGGCAGGAATCGGCTCTTCATTTTCCTCTTCGATCGAGTCGAACAACTCGGCCGTACGCGGTCGACCACGACACCCGCTACCCTTCCTTCCTCTCATGGTTGCATCACCATCATCATCATGATGATCACATTTCTTACAATCTTCTTCTGACGACAAAATCCCACTTCTAGACAACAGTATTTCCAAATCTGCATTAACACTACCAGTGGACGAGGTTTGTGCAGCCATTTGGGGGGACTTTCGGCTAAAACTGAAAAGCCTTTATTAACAAACGCTGTTTTATTTTTGCGGCATGCTCTCGCTGGTAGCGCGGTTGACTGCTCCGCTGGGTTTGGGTTCCTGTTTGGTATTAAGAACAGGCTTCATTTTCATTTTGTTATAACGTATCATGTATGTATGTGTATATTGCATGAAATAACTCTGTTGTGAATGAGCCAATGAAGGTGATTATGACTTGGATGACGTGTATAAATTTAAACAATCTTGGGTTAAACACCGATCAAGCACATAATGATCGTCTATCCCCTCTCCTCTGGCCCCTGACCTGGCGGGGTTTTCGCTCGTTTGACCGCGGGGTCGTGTTGTTTCTCAGGGGAAAGACCTTGCCCTTCTTGTTCCCTTGGTTGTCTAGCTCGTTGTATTTGGATGCTGCCTTTTTATTAGGTGATACGTATATATACGTATCACCTATTGTTATTACTCAGCGGGGTGTTTCCACAATCGCACAATACTTCACGATCATCTCTGGCTTTGTGTATATAATTCGTGTCATGTTACAAGGCTCGATCTCGATAAGATCTTGTTCATAACATATCAAATTATCATGCGACATCATTTGATAACGCTACCACGATCCGTCGTCATTTCCCGCGGTCATTCCGATTTCATTCGACATCATTTTGATAACGTTATCACGATCCGTCTTTATTTCCCGCGGTCATTACGATCTCTAAATATACCGCAATTGTGGAAACACAATTATTATTAGGTGATACGTATATATACGTATCACCTATTGTTATTACTCAGCGGGGTGTTTCCACAATCGCACAATACTTCACGATCATCTCTGGCTTTGTGTATATAATTCGTGTCATGTTACAAGGCTCGATCTCGATAAGATCTTGTTCATAACATATCAAATTATCATGCGACATCATTTGATAACGCTACCACGATCCGTCGTCATTTCCCGCGGTCATTCCGATTTCATTCGACATCATTTTGATAACGCTATCACGATCCGTCTTTATTTCCCGCGGTCATTACGATCTCTAAATATACCGCAATTGTGGAAACACAATTTTTTTTTTTTTTTTCTTTGTACGTTTTTTGTGTCTCGTGTCTGTAAAATTTGGCTGGGGATATGATAATGAAACCTGGTGAACATAATAGACCTTGGTCCGAAATTGTGCACCTGGGTAATGATTATGACGGTACTACCCTGTGACGTCATGGAGACGCCATTTTGTGAAATATTTCAACAGCCCATATCTTTCTTACGTAATGGTATATTTTCACCAAATTCTGTACATGGCAAGCTAGGTTCAAGGGCTATATAAAAATGTCGCACCCAAGGTCGTACGGACAACGACGGACGCGTACGCGCGCGTCAAAGGGTAAAAATCCTTGAAAAATTCTCAAATCAACCGGCGAACCAATTTTCCATACGTTTCAGGTCATTCCGAGCATTTCAAAATTTTGCGCGCGTGCGCGTTTGCGCGCGCGCTTTTTCACGCGTAGCGCGCACGGAACAAAACAATTGCCGTTTTTTTTTTGGAAACTGTTCCCAATACTTTCTATGATAAGTTAAAACAGTTTCCAGATCTCCTCGACCAAAAACGCTCGAACAGGAGGGCGTAAAACTTTAAAATCCGCGAGTGCTGCTATGCACAAAAATGTACAAAATATGCCCTTTTTTAATTGATAATAATTTTTAAAATCCACGGGCAATTTTGTTAAAAATATTTTTCCTTGCAGACGAATGAGTTGTAGATACAACGTCATGCATCCTTATCGCCAACCAAACCTCATTATGTAATCATATGACCATGAGAAGTTAACATTAGCAGTTTTCAACGATTTTATCATTTGCGATTATGTATATATCGTGTTTGGATTCCGATATCTCGGTCAATTCTGCTTGAATCTGTCCCAAGTTTTGATATCTTGTAGCTGGGACGATTCTGAACAATTACTATCTCTTTCCGACCGGAAATGTGCCGATGCGCGCGTGCTACACATGAAATCCGCGCGTGCTGCCATATGTAAAATATGTGAAAATGTGGTAAAAACATGCCCTGTTCAATTGATCATAAATTTGAAAATCCATGTTCAGTATTTTGGTCGTTATGTTTTCGTGATAGAGTATGAGTTGTAGGTATAGTGCGATATTCAAAGTTTGCAAACCGGACATCATGACGTCATCAAATTGCCATGAAAAGCGAAAATTTAATTTTGATTGATTTCATAAATTTTGTGTTATGTTTTGAAGGTGCAGTTGTGTGTCTATCTCCTTCGATTCTGGTCGAATACGTCTACAATTTTGATATGTTGTAGCGGAGATCTGGAGGAAAAATAATATGTTCCTATTATGTTGCTCAAATAAAGGAAACATTTGTTTTCCCTCTATTGCAATGTAGCATTCAAATAATTCAAGATATTCCGAGTAAGCCGTTATATTTCTTTTGTTTCGTAACTTATGGTGTTTTTAATTAAATGTTTGAAAACAGTAATTGGTTCTCCAAACAGGGCACATCAAATTGATGCCTATAATGCCTTGCTAATTAACGTGACTAAGCCGCCCTCCCCAAAGTATGTGGCTTCGCCCCTATTACTACGTCATACAATTTCATATAACGCCCACCTCTTTCAGTAACGGTCAAAATAATCTCTCAACCCTAGCGTTTGCGTGTAGTAATCCCTATTAGCGCTGCAATAATGGAGAAAGGTGATTTTGACTCGACCTGTATCAACGTAATTCGATCCCTACGAACTGAAGTACCGCGATAATACGGCCCTCTCTTCCTACACACGAAGTGGGGATCAAGTATTGTGCCTGGAAAGTTTTTGTCTCTTCTCTGATCAACACGTTATTTTACAGGTAAGACAATATAATTTCTATCTTACATGGATAATTGAAGTTACATCGCATTTTATAATGTTAAGGTAGTCATGTTAAAGTTATATATTTATAATGAATGAGATGGAAACTAGTGGAATTATGAGGGAAGAGTTTGAGAGAGATTATACTAGTTATAGTCGTATAACTTGCTGAATATTGAGAATAATCTTTGTATTGTTTATGGTAATTATCTAAGTAATAATTATATACTGGTTGATTAATAATATCTGATGTAAAAGAGAGACACAAGTTGTGAATTAATACATGTATATTATAAGTGAGTATACTGTTGCATAAAGATTTAGCATGAGGTACTGCTGTGAACAGTGAAGATTAACTTTGAATGTTCGATGTGAACGGGACTTATAATTATTTTTCTATGTGTTCTCTTGATTGTATTTGTGGAACCAGCCAAATCATAAAGCCGTGTGTATGAAAAGGGTTTAGTTATTCCAATCGCCCCTTACCGAAACTAAATTTGAGATAAACAAACGTATATCTGCAGTCTGTCTCATTCACGAAATGGTTGACAAAGTGTAGTCTTATGGATCAGACCCATTTAGTATATCATTTTGTATTGTACATCGACGAAACGTACACAATGCATAGTTGACCTTAGAATAGTAATTCAAATTGTCTGGAATATAGAATAACTAGGAAGACTGGTAATTGTGTATGTGGAAGATGATGTATTTGCTTCTCTGAGAAACCTCCCAAAAGAATAACTTGTACGATTGCATGGTTTAAAGGTACACTTGAGTATTGGTACTTCCCGAAATGCCCCATGACACCAAATTGGTTGGTTCTAATTCAATTAGAAAGTTCCTTGAATAAAACATGTAAAATGAGAATCATTCCCTTTCAAATGTTCTCATAATTGTAAAATTTCATTTAAAAATATTTTATTTATATATCGTCTAGACAATCGATATCTTGATTTTTTTTTTAAAATACTTAAAATGCATATACACTTCTTTAAAAAAAACAATAAAAAGAGGTTTTTAAATAGTTGATACTATCTTTATCTAATCATTATTTTCACAAAACATCACATGCACACTTTTGCTTTCTTAGAAAGCACCCTCTTGAGTTGTAACAGTTAATAAAAAAAAAATGATAACCGGGTCTTTACTTTGTCGTTTGTTATTTTGTATACATGTCAACCATGGTTGAGTTATAACTGTTAGGTTGTACTGTAATGGTGCAGGTTTTGATTAATAAAATTTAGTTTGACTAAAACTCAGTTATCCCTTTAAGAATATTTTTGATAGTTTTTTTCCCCTATCTATCATCCCCTCAGTACACCAGGGATTCAGGAATTGTTTATTTTAGTTCGGTCACTTCACAAACATGTTGTAGATTCGAGTAGCCATTTTGACGCTAGGATTTAAAGTGCCATTGTCAGTTTTGAGATTTAGTTTAGTAATTTGATATATTATACTTTAAGGTTAATATTATTTTATAAAGTTAATATATATATTTTTTTAAATATGAAATACATTATTTGATACTTGATTATTATAAGGAGTTTTTGTGATAACTGTTTATTAGGTGATACGTATAGCGTATCACCTTTTGTTATTACTCAGCGGGGTGTTTCCACAATCGCACAATACTTCACGATCATCTCTGGCTTTGTGTATATAATTCGTGTCATGTTACAAGGCTCGATCTCGATAAGATCTTGTTCATAACATATCAAATTATCATGCGACATCATTTGATAACGCTACCACGATCCGTCGTCATTTCCCGCGGTCATTCCGATTTCATTCGACATCATTTTGATAACGCTATCACGATCCGTCTTTATTTCCCGCGGTCATTACGATCTCCAAATATACCGCAATTGTGGAAACACAATTTTTTTTTTTTTTTCTTTGTACGTTTTTTGTGTCTCGTGTCTGTAAAATTTGGCTGGGGATATGATAATGAAACCTGGTGAACATAATAGACCTTGGTCCGAAATTGTGCACCTGGGTAATGATTATGACCGTACTACCCTGTGACGTCATGGAGACGCCATTTTGTGAAATATTTCAACAGCCCATATCTTTCTTACGTAATGGTATATTTTCACCAAATTCTGTACATGGCAAGCTAAGTTCAAGGGCTATATAAAAATGTCGCACCCAAGGTCGTACGGACAACGACGGACGCGTACGCGCGCGTCAAAGGGTAAAAATCCTTGAAAAATTCTCAAATCAACCGGCGAACCAATTTTCCATACGTTTCAGGTCATTCCGAGCATTTCAAAATTTTGCGCGCGTGCGCGTTTGCGCGCGCGCTTTTTCACGCGTAGCGCGCACGGAACAAAAAAATTGCCGTTTTTTTTTTTGGAAACTGTTCCCAATACTTTCTATGATAAATTAAAACAGTTTCCAGATCTCCTCGACCAAAAACGCTCGAACAGGAGGGCGTAAAACTTTAAAATCCGCGAGTGCTGCTATGCACAAAAATGTACAAAATATGCCCTTTTTTAATTGATAATAATTTTTAAAATCCACGGGCAATTTTGTTAAAAATATTTGTCCTTGCAGACGAATGAGTTGTAGATACAACGTCATGCATCCTTATCGCCAACCAAACCTCATTATGTAATCATATGACCATGAGAAGTTAACATTAGCAGTTTTCAACGATTTTATCATTTGCGATTATGTATATATCGTGTTTGGATTCCGATATCTCGGTCAATTCTGCTTGAATCTGTCCCAAGTTTTGATATCTTGTAGCTGGGACGATTCTGAACAATTATTATCTCTTTCCGACCGGAAATGTGCCGATGCGCGCGTGCTACACATGAAATCCGCGCGTGCTGCCATATGTAAAATATGTGAAAATGTGGTAAAAACATGCCCTGTTCAATTGATCATAAATTTGAAAATCCATGTTCAGTATGTTGGTCGTTATGTTTTCGTGATAGAGTATGAGTTGTAGGTATAGTGCGATATTCAAAGTTTGCAAACCGGACATCATGACGTCATCAAATTGCCATGAAAAGCGAAAATTTAATTTTGATTGATTTCATAAATTTTGTGTTATGTTTTGAAGGTGCAGTTGTGTGTCTATCTCCTTCGATTCTGGTCGAATACGTCTACAATTTTGATATGTTGTAGCGGAGATCTGGAGGAAAAATAATATGTTCCTATTATGTTGCTTAAATAATGGAAACATTTGTTTTCCCTCTATTGCAATGTAGCATACAAATAATTCAAGATATTCCGAGTAAGCCGTTATATTTCTTTTGTTTCGTAACTTATGGTGTTTTTAATTAAATGTTTGAAAACAGTAATTGGTTCTCCAAACAGGGCACATCAAATTGATGCATATAATGCCTTGCTAATTAACGTGACTAAGCCGCCCTCCCCAAAGTATGTGGCTTCGCCCCTATTACTACGTCATACAATTTCATATAACGCCCACCTCTTTCAGTAACGGTCAAAATAATCTCTCAACCCTAGCGTTTGCGTGTAGTAATCCCTATTAGCGCTGCAATAATGGAGAAAGGTGATTTTGACTCGACCTGTATCAACGTAATTCGATCCCTACGAACTGAAGTACCGCGATAATACGGCCCTCTCTTCCTACACACGAAGTGGGGATCAAGTATTGTGCCTGGAAAGTTTTTGTCTCTTCTCTGATCAACACGTTATTTTACAGGTAAGACAATATAATTTCTATCTTACATGGATAATTGAAGTTACATCGCATTTTATAATGTTAAGGTAGTCATGTTAAAGTTATATATTTATAATGAATGAGATGGAAACTAGTGGAATTATGAGGGAAGAGTTTGAGAGAGATTATACTAGTTATAGTCGTATAACTTGCTGAATATTGAGAATAATCTTTGTATTGTTTATGGTAATTATCTAAGTAATAATTATATACTGGTTGATTAATAATATCTGATGTAAAAGAGAGACACAAGTTGTGAATTAATACATGTATATTATAAGTGAGTATACTGTTGCATAAAGATTTAGCATGAGGTACTGCTGTGAACAGTGAAGATTAACTTTGAATGTTCGATGTGAACGGGACTTATAATTATTTTTCTATGTGTTCTCTTGATTGTATTTGTGGAACCAGCCAAAGCATAAAGCCGTGTGTATGAAAAGGGTTTAGTTATTCCAATCGCCCATTACCGAAACTAAATTTGAGATAAACAAACGTATATCTGCAGTCTCATTCACGAAATGGTTGACAAAGTGTAGTCTTATGGATCAGACCCATTTAGTATATCATTTTGTATTGTACATCGACGAAACGTACACAATGCATAGTTGACCTTAGAATAGTAATTCAAATTGTCTGGAATATAGAATAACTAGGAAGACTGGTAATTGTGTATGTGGAAGATGATGTATTTGCTTCTCTGAGAAACCTCCCAAAAGAATAACTTTGTACGATTGCATGGTTTAAACGTACACTTGAGTATTGGTACTTCCCGAAATGCCCCATGACACCAAATTGGTTGGTTCTAATTCAATTAGAAAGTTCCTTGAATAAAACATGTAAAATGAGAATCATTCCCTTTCAAATGTTCTCATAATTGTAAAATTTCATTTAAAAATATTTTATTTATATATCGTCTAGACAATCGATATCTTGATTTTTTTTTTAAATACTTAAAATGCATATACACTTCTTAAAAAAAAACAATAAAAAGAGGTTTTTAAATAGTTGATACTATCTTTATCTAATCATTATTTTCACAAAACATCACATGCACAATTTTGCTTTCTTAGAAAGCACCCTCTTGAGTTGTAACAGCTATTTAAAAAAAAATGATAACCGGGTCTTTACTTTGTCGTTTGTTATTTTGTATACATGTCAACCATGGTTGAGTTATAACTGTTAGGTTGTACTGTAATGGTGCAGGTTTTGATTAATAAAATTTAGTTTGACTAAAACTCAATTATCCCTTTAAGAATATTTTTGATAGTTTTTTTCCCCTATCTATCATCCCCTCAGTACACCAGGGATTCAGGAATTGTTTATTTTAGTTCGGTCACTTCACAAACATGTTGTAGATTCGAGTAGCCATTTTGACGCTAGGATTTAAAGTGCCATTGTCAGTTTTGAGATTTAGTTTAGTAATTTGATATATTATACTTTAAGGTTAATATTATTTTATAAAGTTAATATATATATTTTTTAAAATATGAAATACATTATTTGATACTTGATTATTATAAGGAGTTTTTGTGATAACTGTTTATTAATGTTTAATGTTTAAAACTTCTGTATAAGCATGCATGATAGGTCTGATGGTGACAGGGTGTAGTCTTATCGTTCAGGCCCATGAAAGTATATTACTTTGTGTTATACATAAACTTCACTGTTAGTAGTAAGTCTTGATTGTGTGCTAAATGATATAGTTATTCAATGTGTCTGGAACATATATAATCACTAAGACGACGGATACTTGTGATGATGATGATAGATAGTGGCGTACCCAGGATTTTTTCAAGGGGGGGGGGGTTATTTCGTCAACCAAAATTGTCAAGGGGTGCCGGTTGAGGGGTTGTTAATGAAGAATTTTCCAGGGGTGGGCGTCGATGAAGATTTGTCGGGGGGGGGGGGGGGTGTAGGTGAAGATTTTTCGAGGGGGTATCAGTGAAGATTATTCGAGGGGAGGGGGGAAGTCGGTGAAGGTCAAAGGTCATGCGTATCACCTATTCGTCAAAATGACGAATAACATGTCTAGTTAATGTTTAATGTTTAAAAATTCTGTATAAGCATGCATGATAGGTCTGATGGTGACAGGGTGTAGTCTTATCGTTCAGGCCCATGAAAGTATATTACTTTGTGTTATACATAAACTTCACTGTTAGTAGTAAGTGCATCTTGATTGTGTGGTAAATGATATAGTTATTCAAAGTGTCTGGAACATATATAATCACTAAGACGACGAGTACTTGTGATGATGATGATAGATAGTGGCGTACCCAGGATTTTTCAAGGGGGGGGGTTATTTCGTCAACCAAAATTGTCAAGGGGTGCCGGTTGAGGGTTGTTAATGAAGAATTTTCCAGGGGTGGGGCGTCGATGAGATTTGTCGGGAGGGGGGGGGGGGGGTGTCGGTGAAGATTTTTCGAGGGGGGTGTCAGTGAAGATTATTCGAGGGGAGGGGGAAGTCGGTGAAGGTCAAAGGTCATGCGTATCACCTTATTCGTCAAAATGACGATAACATGTCTAGTTTTTTTTTTTTCTTTGTACGTTTTTTGTGTCTCGTGTCTGTAAAATTTGGCTGGGGATATGATAATGAAACCTGGTGAACATAATAGACCTTGGTCCGAAATTGTGCACCTGGGTGATGATTATGGCGGTACTACCCGTGACGTCATGGAGACGCCATTTTGTGAAATATTTCAACAGCCCATATCTTTCTTACGTAATGGTATATTTTCACCAAATTCTGTACATGGCAAGCTAAGTTCAAGGGCTATATAAAAATGTCGCACCCAAGGTCGTACGGACAACGACGGACGCGTACGCGCGCGTCAAAGGGTAAAAATCCTTGAAAAATTCTAAATTACCGGCGAACCAATTTTCCATACGTTTCAGGTCATTCCGAGCATTTCAAATTTTGCGCGCGTGCGCGTTTGCGCGCGCGCTTTTTAACGCGTAGCGCGCACGGAACAAAAAAATTGCGTTTTTTTTGGTGGAAACTGTTCCCAATACTTTCTATGATAAATTAAAACAGTTTCCAGATCTCCTCGACCAAAAACGCTCGAACAGGAGGGCGTAAAACTTTAAAATCCGCGAGTGCTGCTATGCACAAAATATGTACAAAATATGCCTTTTTTAATTGATAATAATTTTTAAAATCCACGGGCAATTTTGTTAAACATATTTTTCCTTGCAGACGAATGAGTTGTAGATACAACGTCATGCATCCTATCGCCCAACCAAACCTCATTATGTAATCATATGACCATGAGAAGTTAACATTAGCAGTTTTCAACGATTTTATCATTTGCGATTAGTATATATCGTGTTTGGATTCCGATATCTCGGTCAATTCTGCTTGAATCTGTCCCAAGTTTTGATATCTTGTAGCTGGGACGATTCTGAACAATTACTATCTCTTTCCGACCGGAAATGTGCCGATGCGCGCGTGCTACACATGAAATCCGCGCGTGCTGCCATATGTAAAATATGTGAAAATGTGGTAAAAACATGCCCTGTTCAATTGATCATAAATTTGGAAATCCATGTTCAGTATTTTGGTCGTTATGTTTTCGTGATAGAGTATGAGTTGTAGGTATAGTGCGATATTCAAAGTTTTGCAAACCGGACATCATGACGTCATCAAATTGCCATGAAAAGCGAAAATTTAATTTTGATTGATTTCATAAATTTTGTGTTATGTTTTGAAGGTGCAGTTGTGTGTCTATCTCCTTCGATTCTGGTCGAATACGTCTACAATTTTGATATGTTGTAGCGGAGATCTGGAGGAAAAATAATATGTTCCTATTATGTTACTCACATAATGGCAACATTTGTTTTGTCTCTATTGCAATGTAGCATACAAATAATTCAAGATATTCCGAGTAAGCCGTTATATTTCTTTTGTTTCGTAACTTATGGTGTTTTTAATTAAATGTTTGAAAACAGTAATTGGTTCTCCAAACAGGGCACATCAAATTGATGCATATAATGCCTTGCTAATTAGGTGACTAAGCCGCCCTCCCCAAAGTATGTGCCTCGCCCCTATTACTACGTCATACAATTTCATATAACGCCCACCTCTTTCAGTAACGGTCAAAATAATCTCTCAACCCTAGCGTTTGCGTGTAGTAATCCCTATTAGCGCTGCAATAATGGAGAAAGGTGATTTGACTCGACCTGTATCAACGTAATTCGATCCCTACGAACTGAAGTATATACCGCGATAACCACGGCCCTCTCTTCCTACACACGAAGTGGGGATCAAGTATTGTGCCTGGAAAGTTTTTGTCTCTTCTCTGATCAACACGTTATTTTACAGGTAAGACAATATAATTTCTATCTTACATGGATAATTGAAGTTATATCGCATTTTATAATGTTAAGGTAGTCATGTTAAAGTTATATATTTATAATGAATGAGATGGAAACTAGTGGAATTATGAGGGAAGAGTTTGAGAGAGATTATACTAGTTATAGTTGTATAACTTGCTGAATATTGAGAATAATCTTTGTATTGTTTATGGTAATTATCTAAGTAATAATTATATACTGGTTGATTAATAATATCTGATGTAAAAGAGAGACACAAGTTGTGAATTAATACATGTATATTATAAGTGAGTATACTGTTGCATAAAGATTTAGCATGAGGTACTGCTGTGAACAGTGAAGATTAACTTTGAATGTTCGATGTGAACGTGACTTATAATTATTTTTCTGTGTGTTCTCCTATACTTATGATTGTATTTGTGGAACCAGCCAAAGCATAAAGCCGTGTGTATGAAAAGGGTTTAGTTATTCCAATCGCCCTTACCGAAACTAAAATTTAGATAAACAAACGTATATCTGCATTCTGTCTCATTCACGAAATGGTTGACAAAGTGTAGTCTTATGGATCAGACCCATTTAGTATATAATTTTGTATTGTACATCGACGAAACGTACACAATGCATAGTTGACCTTAGAATAGTAATTCAAATTGTCTGGAATATAGAATAACTAGGAAGACTGGTAATTTGTGTTGTGGAAGATGATGTATTTGGCTTCTCTGAGAAACCTCCCAAAAGAATAACTTTGTACAATTGCATGGTTTAAAGGTACACTTGAGTATTGGTACTTCCCGAAATGCCCATGGACACAAAATTGGTTGGTTCTAATTCAATTAGAAAGTTCCTTGATAAAACATGTAAAAATGAGAATCATTTCCTTTCAAATGTTCTCATAATTGTAAAATTCATTTAAAAATATTTTATTATATATTGTCTAGACAATCGATATCTTGATTTTTTTTTTAATACTTAAAATGCATATATCACTTCTTAAAAAAATAAAAAGAGGTTTTTAAATAGTTGATACTATCTTTATCTAATCATTATTTTCACACGAAATCACATGCACAATTTTGCTTTCTTAGAAAGCACCCTCTTGAGTTGTAACAGCTATTTAAAAAAAAATGATAACCGGGTCTTTACTTTGTCGTTTGTTATTTTCTATACATGTCAACCATTAGACCGGCAGCCAGAGGTCTTTTGTGCATCGAAAAGCGTACTGATTGTTGAACATATTTGGTCAACAATAGACAATATTAAAGAAGATATTCTTAATTTTCGGGACAAAATTGAATGACAAAAGTATTATGGAAAACTATACTATCTCATACAATGAAATTTAGATGTACATTCAACTATTTCACAATAATACCTAGAAAAAAGAACTACTTAAAACATTTTCACTTTTACAGTCTAAGAATCAATATCTATAGTATTTGGACACGGATATAAATTTTTAAAATGCAGAACATGTTGGAATAGTGTAAATGTCCATATAAAAAACAATAAAAGCAAATCTGTATGTCATATCCCAAAGAACAAATAAAATTATAACATTTGTTTTTCTTTAGAATCTACCAACCTCTATTACAAACCATTTATTTATGAATTCACATACAATCATAGACATGAATTTCAGTAATTAAATAAATAAGAATTGTGTAACCGATCTATCACAAATAAATTGACTGTACAATACTGATATGTTTAAGAAAATGTTACATCATAAACAAAATAAGATGAAATCATAAACGTTATTTCTTGACTCACTGTGTCAATTAACATCAAAGATCAAAAAACAATTTTGATTTATCAAGCATATATGCACAGAATATAATCCATTATATAACAAAAAGTTTAACTCAGGATGTGATTTTGTCCATAACAGTGTATATACCGGAGGCAAAGATCCATCTAATTTGTTTTAAATACTAAGTCGGCCATTTGTATAGACCTTTATGGTTTCCAGATAAATGCAATAAGATGTGTAGGGCATGAAAGGTGCGTGCCTTGCAATCAATATGGAGTTCGAATCTAGATACGCTCTAATATTGTGTACTTCAATAAGATACTTACTTAAGATAATTAATATGATCTTGACAATGCTTTAAAAACATCATGGGCAACACCCAGTATGATTCAAATTCACAATAGGCCTGGCAGGCGCGTCATTATCCAGCTGATTTGAATGCTCCATGGGGAGTGAATTAAGTTCATTTCTAGCGCTTGAGTATTGATAAATTCATAAACTAATACAAGACAAACACAACATATACGCGGATTACAAAATGATGCGTGGGAATATTCGTCATATTACAGAAAAAGTTGGTTTTTGTTCATAACTAGAAATGAAGATGTCCAAGATTAACGCAACTATTGACTACACAAATCCTATAATCAAGATTACAAATTTTGTAGACACCCTGTTCAGCATGATAAATGGTGCAAAACTGCCCTTTTTGTCGATATTAAATGTTGACTTCCAGATATTATAACTTTTTGTTCAGATATGGTACACACTTAAAACTTTCACATAGTATTGCTAATATAACTTGGCAGTTCTTCAAAAAGTATTAATCCAACTACTTATATAATTATTGATCTACACCAAAATTATGTAAATCAATAATTTTCTATTGTGGGGGAAAATGCCTAAAATTTAAGTTTGGGACTACAACTACTAGTAACCATGTAACATATCTTGAACCCAATAATGATTATTATCAGATTATAGAAACGTCTATTGTCTTTAATATAACTGCAAAATCATGCTGATTACAGGTGTCGTTTGGTACATTTCACCAATTATCTATAACAAATCAAAACAGCTGCTTTATTGGACACCATCTTGGATTTTGAGGTGTTCACAACAAATCTTTACTGATAGACCTCTGAATAATTTTTCCTCGTTAAGATTTCCTGCAAATCAAATCGGTTAAGCTTGTTGTGGAAAGGTTCAAAAGATACATTTTCAAATGGGTACGTATCACCTAATTCGTCTATGACGAATTCATGTCTAGTTTTTATTCAATTTTGTTTAACTTTTTTTTTATTGTTTGTTTCATGATTTTGTAAATTTGTTTTTCAATCAAGATAATTACATGTAAATATTGTGATTTTGTACTGATTTTCTTCAATTAAAAAACAAACAATAAAACAAATAAAAAAACGCTGTTTTAAAGGGATAGTTGAGTATTGGTCAAACTTAACTTTAGTAACCAAAACCTGCACCATTACGTCACAAAGTAATAGTTATAACTTCACCATGCACGACAAGTATACACAATTACAAACGACTAAGTAAAACCCTGTTATCATTCAAAAAGAGCCGTTACAACTCAAGAGGGCGCTATTTAAAAAAATCATTGGTTTAAGCCTTTTTTCATACAAAATTGTGCATTTAATGTTTGTTAAAATAATGATTCAATAGAGATATCATCAACGACTTTTTAAAAACCTATTCTGATTGTTTTCAAAGTAGTCTTCGAGCATTTTTTGAATTTTGTCTAAAAAGTCTAAATATCGCCCGGTGATTGCCGGTGAAGAACATTTTGAATAAAAATATATTTATGGATATTTCAGCCGTTTCTGAACCGATTTTGATCAAATAAAGTTTATTCTGTCATTAAAATTGTATGTTCTTTCGAATTTGACAGTCAGTTTTTCATTATCTCACAAAAAAATATCGGGGGGCACTTCGGGAAATACCAATACTCAACACTACCTTTAAGCTTTCATTTGATACCTACATTGTAGCTATACATCTAGTTTTGACAAAGTTATTAACGTTTTAGGAAAGAAAAAAAATGCGATTTGAGAGGCATTTTCCCATAGGCTTTGTACAGGGGCGCCGTTTCCTGCGCCACCCTTTTGCTCCAACATTCAAATAGCTGTATCTCCATTTTGGAAGGAGGTATACATGTAAAACTTTGCAGACAGGTAGCACTCGCATAGCTCTTTAAAATGATACCAAATTTGTTAAGAGAGGTTTTCTGGTTTTGAAAATAATGAAGAAAATGGTAGCACAAAACCCCCAAAATGTAACGGCGCCACCCTATTTGGAGGCGAGTTCATAACGCATGACCATAATTATACGAGTGTTTTCATAATAGCATTGTTTACTTTATAATCACAAGTTCAAGTTCAAGTTCAAGTTCAAGTTCAATATAACATTTATTTCCAAATATTTTCAATAACATACATTAACAAAATTTGCAACAATATAATTGGAGGTGAACATCTCTGAAAGCACAGCTTGAAACGATAGCACCTATTTAACAAACATTATCAAAAACCTTATAGGTAACAACTGGGTAACATACAAAACATCACGAAAGGACTAGACGCATAAACAAGAGGAACAGGAGGGAAGAAGGAACAGGCACAAGACAAAAGGAAAACAAGAGAAAAGACAACAAGGCAACAATACAATGTGATCAATAAGAATAACGGTTAATTAATCTAATCATCATATATAGAGAGAATTTGTTTACACTAAAATTAATCAAAAATTCAAAACCCTCACTAAACTATAGACAAGAATATAATTTTTTCTTTAATCTTATCTTAAAACAATTCAAAGATGGTGAATTTCTTATATCACTAGATAAATTATTCCATTTTTGGGGGCCTGCAAAACGAATATTATGTTGGTATGACAAAGTTCTGGGTCTGGGCAAATGTATTAATGATGAGGAGCGTGTATTGTAATTATACAAGCTCTGATTTGTATCGAACAAATGAACAAACTGGACAGGCATAAATTTATTTATACATTGGTACATAAAAATACACTGCTGGTAAGTGGTAATTCACGACTTGTTGGATACCCAAGTCCAATGTGACCTATATCGCCTGTATGTCAATATAATATAGGACGCAGCAATGAACCCTGTATGAAGCGCTATAGAAATGCAATCTATAAGCATTAATCTATTATCATTTATTCATCGTAAGAGTAAATGGCAACAGGCTGTGAAATAATATAAAGGCCAATTCTAAGAAAGGGTGACCCATATTTGGTTGACCTATATTTGGTTGACCCGACAATTCGTTGCGCTACGGGTGGCGTGGCCAGGGTCAGCCCACTGACAATTGGTTGTATTTTGTTTAATCAAACTTTGTAAATTGTAATTACTCGTTAACTGATCAATTAACTTGTTTGTTCATTTATTTATATATTTCTTCTTAATATTATTATTATAAGTGTACTTTATATGTTGGTTTTTGTGTCGAGATCTGGCAACCCAAATTCACCTCGCTTTTCCGACACAAATTATTAAGTAAAAAAAGTAATACCAAAAATAACAACAACACTACTAACAACAATAACAACTACTACAACAAGAGCAACTACAATAACAACATAAAGAACAACATAAAGAACAACATAACCACCACTACCAAACATAACAATAAAAAAAAAAAAAACACTAACACCCCCAACAACATTAACAACACCACCACACCACCACCAACAACAACGACAACAATAACCACACCAGTGCCCCGTTTCAACACATGCACTTGTTGTAAGTGTCCAATTATTGTAAAGTATTCGTTCAACAGCCAATCTCAATCAGCATGGAGCATTTCAGCTGTTGTCATGGTAGTTACAATAAGTGGACACTTACAACAATTGGGTACGTTCCCCCAGGCCCCCGTAGCTACGCCCCCAAACAATGATAATGTATTGCCAGAGTGCAGCTCGTGATCATGGCAGTACAATTTCCTCTTTGGACAGGCAGTGTGGATTTTTTTTTTTCATGTTATTTATTTATTTATTCCTGCATGTCTCACAGTAAACAATTTCGTACATAAGAATAAACTGTCATAACAACGAAATAGAAACACACGGAGGTCGGCAATATAAGCTAGAAGCTTGAAGTTTTACATATTCTTAAAACATAGATAAACATAAATTAATACATACAAGAACAATTAATACATACAAGATTTGGGAAGGTCTTCTTGCATGATCGATGATTCAGTTGTTGGGAATATTTCCGAGCCTTCAATTATGGTCGTGGTGACCTCATTTCTCACTCTGTCCTTGTTGACCTTCCGGACAACGATCATCGATGTGATGACCATGACTAAAAAGCTCCACAACTCGGCCAATGGATCCGGATCGATGACCTAGCCCTCGTCGGTTGAGAAAGAGTTGGGCGTTACGTCACTGTTTGCACTTCAAAGATAATCATGTTTAAATGGTACCACCACCCAAAAATAATATTCTTATTAAAGAAAGGTAACATCTTTAGTATTCCATTCCATCAACAAGTTCACACAAATATGTATCCAGAAAAAAGAAAAAACAAATTGAAACGCATCACCATTCTAAAGCATGCGTTCATGTGGTCTGAATTACGCAGACTGTGTGCGGTGAATCGCAATGCGTGCAGAGCGAACGAATCGCCCGGGAATCTATTGTTTACAAACGTCCGCGTGAATAGCTGCATTGGCGTACTCGCAAATGTTTGGCCCGTATGGAACCAGGAAATAGTGGTTCCGTAAGTGGAGGAAATTAATTGCTTTGTTTATGAATTACACAACCCTTTGCAAAATGTTGGGTATCTATTTGATATCACAAAACGGTACCAAAACATATAATAATGTGTTGTTCTTTGCCTGGTGGTCCCCTTTAGCTCTCTATTATACTATACTCGATGAACGATGAACATTCCCCAAATTAGACATAATTATTATCTTAAAAATTAACAGTACATAGACCAACAAGCCCCTGAATGATGATGGTACGCGTAACCATGGTAACTCAATTTAACAAAAATATTGACTTATAATTAAATGCCCTTCGAATTCTCACTCTCACCAGACCCTAATCATCTTGGCTAACAACCCAGTACAAGTCCAGAATCTGGTTGGAAATCTGACCACTCGACCCACTTTTTTGTATCATTTTTTCTTAAAATCCAAAACAAACACATTTGACGAAATATAATTATACGTTAATTGCTATCACAGTTTTTCATGCGTATTATAATATGTGAACATTGAAAAAGGAAACGGTAGCATAGATATAGCATAGTTATACATAAGTTAGGAAACGACAATCATATAGTTTTTAGTCTATGCTAAAAACATGAAACAGAGACAAGATCCTTATAATAGTGGTTGCCAAAGAAAATGTTGGGGTATACATTGTTCGAGGTAAAATATGCATCTGAACCAGAAAGAAAGGTTCGTGTCATAAAATGCCGTGTGTGTTGTTGAAAAGTGATGGCTTTAGAATAGAAGACATTTTTATGAGGCCATTTTGGCATTCAAAAAGCAGCCAAAATACAACGTTTTGTTTTCTCAAATAAATGTCAATATAGATATATACTCAGACTCGATTCAAAAGCTACTTTTGTTTATTTTCACGATTACGTATTACAATATTTTGAACAATAAATTTCATATCCGTGAATTTGGTAAAGTCAACGCCCACGACATTAGGATGCTTTTTATTTGTCATGTTAACTAGTGGACGGCTCGAGATTACACCACGCCCCTATCGAATGAATTTGTTTCTGAATGTGTTTTTCCTGAAAATCATGAGCTTTTGCCACTCCTAAACATATTTTTTCCACTAACCAAAACAAATTGAAACGCCCTCGAAATTAATTGAATGCGTGTACGATTGATCAATTGATCGTACGATTAATCGTGAATCTTTGGAGACCCTGAAATGTACTATTTCCTTTCTTGTACAGCACATTGTGACATATTTCTATCTCTTATGTATCTCTTTCTATCTCTATAAAGCGGTGGTCACAACCCGCCGTACTTGCAAGTGCGTGCCCCGTGCGTGCTGTCTACTTGCAAAAACGTGGGCAAAATTTGGGTATCCGTACGTGGTGAGTACCGACTCAGTACGGATTTGGGAGCACGCAGACACGACGTAGCACTTTTAGTGCACGAGGAACTTTCGCTGCGTTCGCTGCGTTTTCGCTGCGTTCTACAGCCAATGAGCGCACGTGCGTGCTGCGCACGTGATAAGTGCGTGGTCCGTGCTTACTCGGCACTTCCCCAGTTCAACTGTCCAATGAGCACGCAGAACTCACGTGGACCGTACCGAGTAAGCACGTGCTCCGCACTTACAACGCACGTTGTGCGCACTGATTTCTGCAGTATAATATGAGCAGAAAAGGTTGTTCGCACTTGCACGCACTTAGTAAGGACACCGTACGTTAGCAGCACGTGTAAGTACGGCCTCCGTACGATAACGTGGCAACCGCACGGAGACCGTACGTGGTAAGCACGTTGTAAGCACGTACAACGCACTTACCACGTGCGCAACGTACGATGCACGCAACCGCTCACGGCCAGGCGTGGCGTGCGGGCCACGCACTTACACCGTGCGTTGACGGTACTCCCTCCCTGCTCTTGCCACTCCCTCCCCACGTTTTCAGAAAAACGTAGCGGCCGTGGCCTCCCCAAAAAACGTACGGACTAAAAACACGCACGGTGGGTTGTGACCAGGGCTTAACTCAAACGCAAACACACACACATACAATCACAAACATAAGCATATTACACATACATACACAGGGTGCCCCCCCCCCCCCCAAAAAAAAAAACAACGGAACGGAGCATTTCCCAAAATATAGTAACAAAATTATTATGTCCGAGTATCGGATAGGGTGTCTCTTCCAATGAAAAACGATACCAAGAACAGTAATTTTGGTCGTGTAGTTTTTGTTTTAGGGCGCTCTGAGTGACGCCATGTCAGGTTCCCATTTTTGTCAATTTTTACCAAATCAGGGCCTGATAAATCGCACTTACTCTTACTGCCCGTCATAGCATCAAACAAGCAATACGCGTGCTATTGTTAGTGTGCATTCAGCTGTGTGCCCTAAAACAAAAACTACACGACCAAAATTACTGATCTTGGTATCGTTTTTCATTGGAAGAGACACCCTATCCGATAGACATCATTGTGTTACTATATTTTGGAAAGTGCTCCGTCCCGTATTTTTTTTTTTTTATTATTTTTTTTTTGGGGGGGGGGGGGGGCCACCCTGTCCTGATATACACACACACATTTACGCACGCAAACACACACCAACAAACATAATGGCACACGCACACACACACACACTGCACATTCACTCACAACATAAGACACTTTTTTTTTACACACATGCATGCACGCATACTCAACCACCAAATTGCACGTAATCCCACAACCACAGCCACAATTTCGAGTTCGGATTCAACAAGAAAAGCAACAGGTAAACTGATGAAATGTCATTTGATTTGAGGATAAGCAAAAAGGCATACTTTTTTAATAAATAAGTGGAAGATAAAATACAAAAGAAACAAAAGACCAACATTTGCTATCCCCAACAGTTACTCACATAACATATATTATCATCTTAATTACAATATCTTTTGCAGTCTTTCTTCGTAAACAACAGAATAATAAGCAGAGAGAAAATGGAGAGTCATCATCTGTTATTTCACATCATAAGTATAACACATTGATTGCTTCACAACGAAACAAATTTTGTTTTGATTTTCAAATATTGAAACCAAAATACATATAATATTTCTCTTGTTGAATGATGAGATTAAATACAAATTATACACAGAACGATCAAATCTGCTTGCTGCTTAGGAAAGACTGCATAAAAATGATGCACTATAATTTCTCCATAATCCTCTAAAACGAGGAAATATCTTGCACATAACATAATATTAAAGCAGCTCTTGTTGTACATTTTTGTCTGTGATGGTTAGTATCACAGGGTATAGCATCACACACTGAACAATGTTATGGGCTTCGTCTAATATATTAACTTAATATGTCCTATACTTGATCCAATGTTAGCAGCAAAATAATCACAGCATTTATAATGTTTACTTTCTCTAATATACTAATGATTCCATTCGCTTGTCTTACTTTTTGTCAATGGCAACACAACAATAAAATTGTGCAGTATTAGTGAACAGTACAATGCTTTCTGAACACAAATTAGTCAACTACAATTTACTCACAAAATGACAAACCAAATTATGTTTCGCTTTTCAATAAATTATAGTTTACGATTATTCATTACTGTAAATTATCATTCGTATCAAGTTGTCACCATATATACATATTTCATAACGATACATACAAGATTTTATTTGGAAAATATTTCTCTGTAAAAAAAACAATAGTATAGACAATTTAATCATGCATTGAATTATGCACTGTTATAGAATAATTTCAAAAGGAAATTTTTTGTTGGTTTTGCTATTTCTTGACATTGAAAAAAAGGGTAACAAAATACTAAAATATTCTGTTTTCTTTGGCGTTTTCATTGGAGTTCAGAAGTAACCCTTTTACAAGAGTTCCTCTTCATAATCCTTACTAATCTACGTTAAGCGAGCTTTCAACATTTTAGCTTATAAATGTGATGCCACCATAGTTTTTGTAATATTCATTTCTTCGTTCTATTTTGTTAGTGGCAATAAGACTTCTTTCTGGTATACCTCAACAAGATCTACTGCCAAAGATATCAATGATTACTGCAGTCCATCTTGTTCAAATCTGTGGCCCCTTTGATTACTTTTGTGGTCGACGTGTATAGAGTCTGTACGCTTTCAGGAGTTTCTGGTATGAAACTCCACCATAAAGTCATTTTATATCTCTCCAAAATCAGACAGACCACAAATTCAGGCTGGCATTTTTCAGGGGGAGCCATTTTCCTTATGGATTTCTTCTGTATAGCAATGTGCGTGTCTATGTGTTCGTGTTTGAAGTGTCACAAATAGTTCTCAGCCGATGACCCGCGCTCGACGTCACAACACGAGAGTAGCTCGCTACGCTTTCTGGTAGAAGATCTCTGCGTCAGAGTCTGATGAGTAGTTCTCTACGGGTGGGCAGCTGCATTTGAGGTTCTGGTCACCAAAGACATCGTCCACTCTTCCAATAGAAGGCCAGAATTTGTTGTTGTTCCTGACAAATGGCTGCAGAAAAGAAAAAAAGAAAAGAAAGAAACAATTTAGTACAGATTCTATAGAGATGGGTATTTTTCTTCAGGTGGAGAGAAACTGCCTTCAGAAGAGTTGAAATGTGTACTAAGTTTGTAGTGTAATTCGATCATTTTCATGAAGTAGCTCATGTCCTTTTGCTGTTTACTTTGCATTTATTAGGCAACTTATCAGAAAGGAAGCTTAGTCTGCTGGTTTGCCTAAAAAAAAAACAGGGCAAAGTAATCAAATGCAAGTCGACTTGTGCAGAGCTTTTGGATCCAACGCATCCTTTACTTAGCTTGTTCTCCCATTTGTTTTTGTAGCTCGTTATGTGTATGAAGTTCCATGTTAAGCCAAGTTACTTGTCATTTATTTTGCCTTGATAAAGGATCTGCCAGGTCCAAAAGCTTGGCTCATTTTGACTTTCATTTAAGGAAATACATATGAAACTTAAAGACTCACCAGTGGGTGTGCTGCTCTCTCCCTGCTGTAGGCACGGTCCCAGTTACTACCCAGGACAACAGCTGCAGTGTGAGGTGCATGCTTCAGTGGACTCTGACTGGCCTCCATGCGACCGTCCTGGACCTCTTGGATCTCGTCACGGATGTCTGGAAGGATGAGGGAAGAAAAAGGAAAAGAACCGGTTAGATTAACTGCTCATATGAACTTGATTTGACTTTTTAAAATTTTGTAGAGTTGTTCAGTCCCCCAAAATATCTTGCCTTTCTTTGTCATGGCAGATGTATCATAACATTCTATAATTTCTAATTATCATGCAAACTGATCTTTTTGTTGTTGCTCGACTTTACTTTATTTTGCTTGTACAAAGGTGACTTTTCTGCCCCCCCCCCCCCCCACTTTTGCAATCCTGATGACCCTGCTGTGTAAGCGAGAGGTTTATAATATACTTACATAGTAGAGCATCACAGTATCTGTCCAGCTCGGCTTTGTCCTCGCTCTCCGTCGGTTCGACCATCAGCGTGTTGGTGACAGGCCACGAAAGGGTGGGAGCGTGGAAGCCGAAGTCCTGGAGCCTCTTGGCGATGTCGATGGCTTCGATGCCGTCCTTCTTGAAGGCCCTCGTGTCCAGGATGAACTCGTGGGCTACAAATCCATTGGTGCCTTTGTAGAGGATGGGGTATGCCTTCTCCAGCCTCTTCATCATGTAGTTGGCGTTGAGGATGGCCACTTCGGATGCCTTGCGCAGTCCTTTAGCTCCCATCATCTTGATGTAAGCATAGGAGATGGGAAGGATGGAGCTGGAACCCCAGGGGGCTGCACTGACTGATCCGAAAGAGCCTTGGGTGACGCCCGGGATGCGGACGAGGGAGTGTGATGGCAAGAAAGGGGCGAGGTGTGACTTGACGCCGATGGGTCCCATGCCTGGGCCACCGCCGCCGTGAGGAATGCAGAAGGTCTTGTGGAGGTTGAGATGAGAGACGTCGGAGCCATAGTCTCCTGGGCGACAGAGCCCTACCTGGGCATTCAGGTTTGCTCCATCAAGGTACACCTGTCCTCCGTTCTCGTGCACCAGGTCGCACAACTCCCCGATGCCTTCGTCAAAGATCCCGTTGGTCGAGGGGTAGGTCACCATGATGGTGCTGAGTTTCTCCTGGTTGGCTTCTGCAAGGCGCTTCAGGTCGGAGAAGTCAATGGCTCCAGTGTTGGTAACCTTGACGGGCTTGACCTCCATGCCTGCCATCTGAGCGCTGGCGGGATTGGTGCCGTGTGCAGATGTTGGGATCAGGCAAACCTGCAGAGCAAGCAAAGAAAAGGATATTTCCAGGTTAATACAGATATAAGCAATGAAATTGTAGTTGAGATATTTGTTAATAATTCGCAATATTAAAACTACATTTTAAATTAGAATTTCATTATCAGTATACTGCACTGAATAACAAATCCCACCGCTGCCACCAATTACGAAACGTCAATATCACAAAGCAATGTAAAGCAGATATTGGCAATGACTTACATTTCTGTGTCCCTCATCGACGCTCTCCTGGTATGCCCTGATTGCCCTCAGTCCCGCGTACTCGCCCTGGGCACCGCTGTTGGGCTGGAACGAGAACTTGTCATAACCAGTTATCTCGCAGAGGTCCTTCTCAAGTTCCTGGAACAGCTCTTGGTATCCCTCTGCCTGTTCCAGAGGAGTGAAGGGATGCAGGTTGTTGAACTCTGGCCAACTGACCGGCTGCAAAGAAACAAAACAAAACAATTAAAATTAGTAAATTAGTAAATTGTGGTAATTGAGAAAGCATACAGCTGTACTTAAGCTATGACCAACTGACAATCATTATAAATTTCCAGATTTTATGCTTCATCTCATAAATGGGCATTTTATTTAGGTCGATCATTCTCGTGCCTCCATGTACAAGGGAACCGATCATTTAATAAATATATCTATATTTTAGTTTGTTTCACACTTCCGGGATGATTATCATTAAGTATATCGCGAATGAATTGTGTGAATGAACTTACGATGAGCTCTGAAGTACTGTTGAGTTTCATGGTGCAGGAGCCGAGAGGGACCATGGAGTGTACGAGGGACAGGTCCTTGTTCTCTAGCTGTTTCATGTAACGGATGACGGCAGTCTCGGAATGGTAGCTGTAAATGGGCAAACAAAAGAGAGAAAAATTGGTTATTCAATGAGCACAACCAAGATCAACCAAAGTATCCCTCATTAAAAAAAACAACATTAGTTTGTATCGACTGCACAACACTAAGCCAGCGAGTATTCCACACCATTGTGCAAGATGGCACCGCACATCAGTTTTATCAATATGAACTAACTTTAACATAGACAAAGTCCTTGTAACCTTGAGGTCACTCACCTGTTGAATACTTGGTGGTTGAGGATCTCTGAACACCTTGCATGTGTCCCATCGATCACTCCTGTTGTGGGCGGAACTTGTGCGATCTTTGCGGCAATATCAGCCTGAAAAGAAAAATGAAAGAATATAATTAACCATTTGAACGAATATACAAATTTATAAGATACAAATATCTAAAAGTAGCTAACTGTTAAATCTCTCTTCACTGTATCAAATGGCAAACCTAACATCAAGTCAACATTAAATGACAATTCTAAAACGTCTCCAGAAATGGCAAGGAACAGTTTTGAATCTTAAAAGTCAAGGAAATCACTTTCTCTAATTCAAGGAAGGCATTCGAGTGCCCTTTTTTATGGAAAGGAAAGAAAGGATTATGTACTTACAGCGGATTGTCTGCTGCCCATGACCCAGAGGAGATCGTCCAGATCCTTCTCCTCGACCGTCTCGTCCAGAGCAATGCCAACACAGCCATCTTCAAATTTCCTGAGGTTGATCTCTTTCTCTGCAGCTCTCTGCAGGATGCCTGCTGTCTGGCCGTTGCAGTTGATCTTGATGGTGTCAAAGAACTGGTCCTTGTTCTTCAGTTCCAGACCGCTGTCCTTGATTCCTGGAGTCAAGAAGAAGGGGAAAAAAATGGTACAATATTAGATACTAGTAATCAAACGGCTGATTTAGTTATTTACTAGTACTCATGCAAATGTCCAGTTTGAAAATGATCGTCTTATTTTATTGCATCCAACATGCACATTTTGAATTACAACTTGCCCGTCCTTCTCCATTTTCTCAATTCGAGGCGCTTTATTATTTATGTTCACAGTGCTGCATAAATTGCACATTTCCTCTATAGATTGGTATCCACCTAAATGGCTTCCGTTAATCAACAAAAGGTCAGCAAGTTTGTACTCACCCTGAGCTAGGATGACGGTCGCAAGATGGATCCTGCGCGCAATGTGCTGCAGTCCCTTGGGTCCGTGGTAGACGGCGTACATGGCGGCCATGTTGGCCAGCAGAGCCTGAGCTGTGCAGATGTTGCTGGTTGCCTTTTGGCGTCTGATGTGCTGCTCCCTAGTCTGAAGCGAAAGCCTGAGGGCGTGGTTCCCGGCCGAGTCCTTTGTCACTCCAACGATACGCCCTGGCATCTGTCTCTTGAGGTGGTCCTTGACAGCGAAGAAGGCTGCGTGGGGGCCACCGTAACCGGGGGCGGTTCCAAAGCGCTGGGTGCTGCCCAGAGCGACGTCGACTCCAAACTCGCCTGGAGGGGTTAGGAGCACAAGGGCCATGAGGTCGGTGGCGCAGCATGTCAATGTCTGGAAGAAAGAAATAGTTCAGAATTGATAAGACACAGAATTGGAACATCTTGATGCTGTTTGCTTTTCATTTCTTGTAATTTCTCATATAATTTGGACTGATAATTTTGAAAACTGATTTCATTACATTTTTCAAAATGGGAATGTGACAATTACCTCATGCTTCTTTGCTGCCCTGACGAGCATGGTGTAGTCTTCCACCGACCCATCAGTGTTGGGGTACTGGAACAGGACTCCCGCCACATCGTTCCCGCTCAAGTCCATCTCAGCATAGGGGAGGACCTTCACTTCAACACCGATTGGCCTATACAAGAAACAAATGGAAGGAAGGAAGAGATGTGGGTTAGTTTTGCCCATGTACATGGTACGTCTCCCCCGTTTGAGAAAGAGGGGTTTTTCTTTCGAGGGAGGTTGTTCATGCTAGAGAGGAAGTGAAAAATTAAGGTTAGCGTGTACACACAACACATGGTTAGTTGTTACCTTAGTGCTACTCTTTGCTTACGTTCGATCATTACCTTTAGCCATACTTAAGGGCTATAATGTACGGGATTCCGACATCCCGTTGTGCCATGTGTGGGTTTGGTATCGGCTAGGTCCTTTTGTGACGGTCTCGGCAACAGTGGTCCCGTGTCCGATATCCATCTTTCTTGTGTTGCACCCATTACAGTCCTTCGAGGGGGCTGGTTGGTTCAAAATCAGTTCGTCAGGATTTCAAACAGTTATGGCGGCCATCTTTGTAATAATTGTCAAAAATGGCCACTGTCTCTCGTTTACTTTAGCGTTCATCAGTCCTTGCGCTGACTGTGTGATGAACGTCGACTCGGGTGCAACACTGGTACTCTTATACGCCAACCACTGTGGCACAGGGGCCAAACAATTGGATTAGTGCGTGATCGAGTGGGATGAGCAAGCAGAAGCATTGGTATTCTTGATGAAGATCCGATGGCTTCAGATTAGCTGTAAAAACCAAAGGCATTACACCAAGTAGTAAGATAAAAAGAAAAGGAGAATTAGTTGAGAGAAGATGTATAGATAGAGAAAGAGAGATACATATACATACACTCCACACACACACACACACACACTACCCTGCGATATATGAATGGGTTCTGATACAACCATCTGTAGTAGAAAACAAAAGCATAACCCATTGAAGACGATACGACTGGTAAAACATGCATTCTCCATATTGGGCCCCAGCATTTACGGGGCCGGTCCTGAATGGGTTATAATTATGTGACAAGATGCGTGCTATTAAGTGCCCCAAATACCTGAGAACAAATAACATAATAAAGCAAAAAGATTAATAATTTATGCCTAAAAATCTAGAAAATGTGTGTGATAACTGCTGCCAGATTACTTAGTTAACACACCATGGTCAATCCTTTATAAATGCTATAATAAATAAAATAATAAGAAAAAAATAAATCAGAATTAATTATAGATAGCGTAGCAAACACAGAAAACGTCCCTAGAGAAAATAGAGAAAACAAATTTAAATAATATGCAAAGGATTGAATTGAAATTACAGCATCTGTCAATTTATTTTGTTTTGATAAATAAATATTGCTGAACTTTGTTCATTTCTTTCTCAGGGGCAAATGTGTAGTAACTAAACAGATCAATTCACAAAAGTAAATATTTATTAACACAAAACAGGCATTTTCAAAGATCCAAACTAATCTGAAGGCTTACCCAGCTCGTGTTTTGACAAGGTCGATGGTGTGTGGGTGGCACTTGTCATCGACATAGAAGAGGTCTCTCTTGGTTTGTCTGTAGCGCAACAAATAAAAGAAAATAGGAAAAATCATTAGTTCTGTTTTCGAGACGAGATACAAAAATCACCATGCTACAAATGTTAATTTTATAATGTTGGGTGCTCTTGCTGTCTTCTGGTAGGTGATCCATAATTGCTGTTTTAATATTTGTATTCATTCTCAAATCAACATCATTTATTTTCATTGCATATTTTCTATTATATATTCATTAATATTATAAATAATATTTGATATTTGAACACTGTATATATTTTATGAGACACTTTTCGATTTAAATTATTATCTCACTGTTCATGAACTTGTGCTTACCTTTGGCAAAGTGCCATAGCTTCGGCAGCTGCTGTGGCCTCGTCAAGCAGGGAGGCGTTTGCGACGTCCAGCCCGGTCAGATCGGTCACCATGGTCTGGTAGTTTAGAAGGCCGGTCAAGCGGCCTTGGGCAACCTCGGCCTGGTAGGGGGTGTACTGGGTGATCCTGGAGTAAAAGGAGCCAAGAAAAACCAGGTTGAGTTATCTGTCATTGTCATATAAACAACTTCTTTTGTGTATTAATATTTAAGCATTCAAATATGTTTGATTGTTTTCTATAATTGTATTGTTTTATTTTATTTTTTACTATTGTTAAACTACTGTAACTTTGTAAATGTTGGTCCGATTTCCTCAGATTTGGTTTTAAAAGATGCATAAGAAAAAATTCACAAAGCGGAATATTGATTGGAAGTTGATTCCTTACCATCCTGGGTTTTCCAGCATGTTTCTCATGATGGGGTATGGAATGTGACAGTTGTGGTATCCTAGTCCGATGAAGCTGCGGAACATCTTGTTCTTCTTGGCAATGTTCTTCAGTTTATCCAGCATCTCGCTCTCGCCTGGGATGAAAAACAATTCAATAAAACAAATAAGTCTCCCATTTGTTTACCATTGTCAAAATGCTCAAAAATAACCATATTATTGACCTGTAACAGATTTCTTAAGATTCAATTAATACAAGCAAGTATATACCTACCGTAAGGAAAACAAAACATTTAAAAATAATAATGAAAAATACTCAAATTTGTATATTTATTTACCAAGTGTTTATCATATCAGGGGCCGCAGAAAGGTTTTGAAAGTGGGGCTGACCACATTTTAATTGTTATATATTTTATTATTTTATGCTTATGTATTTGTTTTAAGCCCAAAAAGTGGGGGGGGGGGGGGGGGGGGGCTGCAGCATCCCAGCCCCCATGGTTTCGCGGCCCCTGCATATCAACATATGTTTTTTAACCGGTAACAAATATTTGTATTTTATGTGTGCTATGAAATTACAAGAAATGAAAAGCAAAGGGTAAAAGAATGCAAACAGCATCAAGATGTTCCAATTCTGTGCTCAAAAAAAGTAATCAAGTTATTTAAGTTTATGGTTGCAAATTACCTTGCACGGGATCAAGATCCATCTCTCTGCCTAGCCTGATGCTGGCTGGAACAGTGAGAGACACCATTGACTCCATGTTCTGCAAGATACAACAAATATATGGGGGTATAATATATTTAAATTTGACAACTTGTCAATATACTGTACACCACAAAGACGATATAACTATACTCTCTATAATTCACAAAATTAACAAAATAGAATAACTAAGATATTATATATTGAACATTCCATGGGAAGTATGATCATTCAAAGAAAACAAAAAGTAGGGACAAGTTTTTATTAAAAGGGGGTATATTGCGCATGTTTTATGTTGGTTGAATACCATTTTCTTTCTGTCTGCATTTCTTTTTTCTTCTTGATTTTGTTCTTTCATAAGATCGGGACTTGCCTGGGGCAAACGCCAAACATATGGGGGAAACAACAGCTCATTGACTGGGCAACACTATGCTAGTCAAAAATTGGAGGGAACTAGCACTTGGAAGTTTAATTTACATAACAATTAACATCCCAACCACAACGACCAATCAATAACCCGCCAAATTTGAGGGAGTACAGAGTAGAGGCACTGAACTATACATATAGTTCAAACATATAGTTGGACTTGGCGCCCGAATCCAGCGCACGCACTATCGATCAGTGCACTAAATCCCGCCCCTAAACCATGCACACACACACACAACAGTACACACACACACACGTACACACACGTACACTGAACGAACACGAGGTGACCTCTATTGTTGATCAACATTCACCCAGTCTCGGAGTGCATGCATGATCATGAATGAACGGGGCAGCGTGAAACAGATGGTAACATGTAAACAATGTCTAGGACATTTACTACGAGAGCGCAGCGCGGGTGAACTCCTTTTGTTTAACTTTATGTTTTGGTCACGAGTTTTTAGTAGCGAGAAGGACACAACCATTTAGAGGCGGGGCTTTAATTTTCGCTATGAAACTTTGGGAGGATCATCACGTCTTGTGTAAATGACATGAAAGACACTTAATCATTCTGGATATAGTAATTTAAGTTTAGTTAATAAGGGTGGTGATAAAGGAAGTACACATTAACAGTTAAACGCTGTGCACGATCATGAATGAACGGAGGCCGGATGTCCGGTTCTTCAAAACAAAAAACCCGCGTGAAATACACACAACACCCGCACGCATGTAGAGCTAAGTCGTAGACTAGACTCGAATGACAAAGTTGTACCACGCACTGCATGTAAACAATAATATTGGAGTGTATGGGCTACTACACGATCGGGGAACCCCTTTTGTTTGTTTGGATCACGATTTCGTAATTGGTAGGAGCGGGTCGAAACCATTTATAGGCGGCGCTTGCAAGTTTTGCAACATCACGCCTTTAGTAAATGTCGTGAAAGACACCGGATATCGGAATCCAAAAGCACTTGGATTCGTGATATCATCTCGAAGCAATACAATAATAAAATGCGAGCCAGAAAATAGGCATTGAAATTGAACATGTTGTCTCTTTGTGGAAAACGATGTCGTTGAAATCATTTAACTAATTTCACTAAAAATAAACAAAACATAATAAAATAAGTATGAAAAAAAAATTACTTATCCTTAGTTTGTCATAGTAAGTTCAACCATGCACCACACAAGCAATCCTTCACAACACATATCGTAACCCCCACCCCCCTCCCGGCCCCAAGCACAGCCCGCCCCAACATGTCAAAGTCACTTTGGTATTATAAGCCTTTTCACCCAGCTCAGGGCCCCTTATACTTGAAAAATAAAGGAATTATAAACCCCACCCTGCGGATGGATTAGAGATTACCCTTTGAAAAAAAAGCACTGTTCTGGTTTAGTGGTCAGAGCTTTTTGAGAACACACAATCGGCCCGGATTCGAAGCCAATGAGACAATAATATACAGGAAGGCGTCCGACAATTAAAAGATAAGATTGAACGCGTCCCAGTCTGTAAAAATATAACCAACCGCTGTGAATAGACAATGAATTAACGATTGAACCGACAACATCTTGTAAGTTGTAGTTCTAGTAGTAGAATGAACAACTTGCGTAACCCCAAGTCTATTAAGAAAGCACATCCCGCATCCCGCCAAGAGGCAAGGGATTGTGTATGGAGGAGCTAAAAGAAGGGAGTTCTTTACTTTAGACAATTAAAGCCCAATATAATTAAAATATAATACAAATGAGACTGGGAAGGCACGGTTGTTAATAAATACATTTAAATTAAGTAAAACAAATATGACCACGCCCAGCATTTACGAGTTTGACTGATAATAAGTGATATATAACGGCCAAATTGGATATCGTCACATATGATTCCTTTGAATCTGAATTTTACTCTATATTCAGGGACATCTTTTTTAAAACAAGTTTTGTATGTCTTTTCTGTTCTCAAATTGTTTTTGTTATTCAAATGTATATTCCACTTTATGTCAATAACTAAGATTCCTTCGGTATTCCATTGATCAATCTTGAAGAAAATTCAGTCATTTTTTCTTCCTGAATTTGTTGAACTTTTTAAGTTTCGTATACCACCACTGACCCGTCACCACACATGTACACACACACTCAAAGTTTGAATCATTAATTAACTTGTGGGAAATATGATTATAATAAAATCAGGAGATAACCAGAGAGAAAAAATGCAGAAAGTCGATTTTCTGAATCAATTATAAGTAGAACTAGAAGATGAGTTGAAGGATGAGTTGAAGTAAAACAACAAAAATATCAACATGTTCACAGTCACCACTCAGTCATATTTAAATCAAAGTTCAACATTATTAGAATATGGGTTTGAGTGATAAATCAACATATTCAACATATGAATCACCAGGCTGATGTCAGTGTCACCACTCATATTTAAATCAAACCAACATATGAATCACCAGGCCGATGTCAGTGCCACCACTCATATTTAAATCAAACCAACATATTATTATGAACCACCAGGCTGTTGTCACCACTCATATTCAAATCAACTACCTTTCAAAGTTCAAAAGGATTTGATTGTTGTTGTTTTTTGCCAAAAATGATTAGAAGCTAGTGACTATTGACTTTGAGTGTTTTAGAGTGACTTACATCTACTCCGATGACTTGAAGCATCTCCTCGACATCCTCGGCCCTCGGTCCAAGATGCCTGTCCGCGAAGTTATCGTGCTTCGGGTAGATTCTGTCGAACATCCGAGCGCTGTTCAGGAAATCCGGAGTGATGGCATTATGTTGATGCCTCCGGTGGTCCGCCAGTGTGGTGGCTCCCGATGTTGCCGGTGTTGCTGCCACCAGGCGAGACACTCTCGTTGCTTTGCCGTTGGCCCATTTCTGGCTGCCACTTCGTGCGGCGATAGACGGAACACGCGCCAGTCGCATCATCTTGTCTAATTGTTCTCAAAACAAAGTTTGAAGAGATGAGTAAAAGACACAACAAGGTCCAAAAGGCTGGACTGCGCACACGGAAAAAGTCTTTTTTGACTGTAAGATGGTCTACTTAGTCAAGTAAAGTTGGCTATAAAGCCGTTTCTTTAATGCTATCTGAATTTGTGGTAGCCCGTCATGGTACTTGTGATGATATGAGCATCTCCGAGCTCCGGTTGGCGCTTTTATACTCCAACCGGTGTTCGATGCTAGCGCTACCCCGGCCAACGCAAAACACGGTTTATTTACATTTTTTTCTCTGCCCGCTTCCCCATAGGACGTCAATGCACAAGATCTGCTTGGAACCGGTTCTGGATGCTTTGGCTGTCTAGTATTTCTCGCTGTGCGACCATGTGTGAGTATTCAAATGAGGCAGCGGCTGCTGGGGGCTCGCCTCATCGGGCAGCCAATCACAGGCGCTCGCGCAACACAC
The DNA here is from genome assembly GCA_037951105.1 of Echinarachnius parma. Taxonomy (NCBI): domain Eukaryota; kingdom Metazoa; phylum Echinodermata; class Echinoidea; order Clypeasteroida; family Echinarachniidae; genus Echinarachnius; species Echinarachnius parma. The sequence continues at coordinate 20,279 of JBAMJV010005313.1, read as the reverse complement.
ACCCACATAATATTCATGATTCAGACGTCATGTGACAACAACAAACTACCGGTTCCCCGATCAGCTGATACGTGAAACTTCCCACGCTTTCAAAATGCGAGCTCGTACAAATCCACGTCGTATGTCGCTATGTACACAAATATCAGTAAGTGCGTGTTTCTCAATGCGGTTTGCTCGCGTACTATACCGTACCAAGGACTGTGTTTACAAAGTGCGATTACCGCCCGAACTTGCCCCAGTTTTCAACAGAAGTTGATATTGCTTGAGATGAGAATATAATGTAACCATGAAGGTATTTCTTCTATATCTCCACAATCCCATATATATCTATATAATAATAGAACTATATGCTGTATATTTATCCTATTATTATTTGGCTTGCTTGCAGCCCCTTTTGCAATACGAATACAATGGCTATTAACTAGATGATAAATATTTATTTATCATTTATATGACATTTGTTCGTATTTCCAATTATCAATTTGATGTTCGGGTGCATGTCAAGTTACACACACCATAATGAAATTGGTAAATTTCTAGCTTTCTTGGATAATCACGTATATAGTCCCTGGTAAAAACGTTGTAAAACATAAATACTTTTCCCTTCAAGTTCAATGATTACACAAAACACAAGTTCGTATTTTGCGTGTTTTATCAAATAGCTGGCTGAATTAATTAATTGCTCCCTGGGGAAAGAGCACCGACTTGCAATTTCGTGTGCTCCAAATAACTGACGCACTATGCACTGCTCCCAAGGGAGTAGAAAATGCACAATCAGATTTACAATAGTGTGTGTACTGTTAGCTTCAAAAAGCTGGCAGAATGCATTGCTCCCATGCATGGGAGTGTATAAAATGCACTGATATTGAATGTTGTGTGCTTCAAATACATGTAGCAGGTAGAATGCATTGCTCCCAAGGTTATTGGGAGAAGAATAATATTGCTATTAGTATTGGTCGATGGTGGCAATGGTTATTCATTATTACTTTATTAGTTAGCCTGACAAAATGAATGAATGGGTAAATAAATAACTAAATGAATCAATAAATACAAATAAAAAATAATATTTTTTTTTGTTAAACAATTAAAATAAATACATAAATACATAATAAATACATACAATTAATAATAATAAAATTAATTTAAAAAAAATAAAAAATAACAATAAATACAAATAAATGAATAAATAAATCAATCAATCAATCAATTCATCAATAAATTAATAAATGATACAAGCAAAATAAATACATAAATAAATAATAAATACAAAATAAATACAAATAAAAACAACAAGAGAACAAGTCAATTAATGAAATAGATTACAGCGATCAAAATTGAATCTAGTCAACTCATAGTAACTTGTCACTTGATAGTCCACATCAATATGGTCAATATTTGGACAAATTCTATCTACTACTATATATACTAGCAAAGTCAGAATGTAGATGCTTTATATGCTTATGCTTATATAGGTTAGGATTATGGTTAGGGCATTTGGGGTAAAAACTGGGGAGTTGATGGGGAATAGAACCAATCATTATTATTGTTTACTTTTTTATGTTAAAGGTATCTAATTCGTGCCAAATTGAATGAAAAAAATGCATTGCATGCATGTCATTCTAGTTTTAGTTTTAAAAAATAAAAAATAATAATATATACAATTATTTTTATGCTATGTTATGTCATGTCATGTTATGTTATGTTATGTTACTATGTTGGGTTTGAGTTTTTTATCATAGAAATGAGACGATTTCCTTGCAAGGTTTCAATTTTAAAATTCATATTCCAGGCGACGTTACGAAACGAAAATAGAAGATAAACACGCACAATGGAAATATTCAAAAGCCTGCATGCGACAATGATATTCTGGTAACAAAATAACAATAAAAAAATAAAAAAATAAAAGCATCCTACTAATTATTATTCGTCGTATCGGACTCCTGATATATTGTATGCAGTAAAATTCAAGTATGTTAAAAAATTCAAGTCATTGCTGGTAATTTTGTATTTCACTTTCATCGTTCTAATGTATACTATCTTCATGGTATTTCATGATATTTCCTCATATCACGAAACAAAATGACAAAGCTTGCAACGATAACTTGAATTTGCTTATATATAGTTTACTTATCGTTCTAACAGTATGATTCATGGTATTTCATCATATCCGGAAACAAAATGGCAACACTAGCAACGAGAATTATTTTGATTTTGAATCTGCATACCAGCGATATTGCGTAGAAGTATTTTTGGCGCGATATTATTATGCATTAGAAAATGGTATCGTGTCTTTTCTTCGTAACGGCTCGGCTTCGGTATCGTATCGTACCCGACGCCCGTCGGAGCTGAGGTGAGACCTTCGCTCGCTTCAAACTGGTTTGATCTCGTTCTTGATTTAGTCTCGACTGCAGACCCCGATTCGTGTCCTCTACTTCGCCTTTCTGATTTCGTCGTGACTTCGGATTTGCAATTCATTTTACTTAGCCATGGCCCATTACTATAGTATATTTCAGAATTACCCCTCAATTTTCCAGGATTCACGACATTTTAAATTTCCAATGTACTTGAATTATGTTCATGTTCATGTAACTACCTTGAAAGCTTTGTCATATTTGTAGACGGAAATTCGGCGAAGAAAAAAACTAAATAAACAGTGAAACAAAACAAACCGGCGGCTATACAGACAAACAAACAAACAAATAAATACGTACTGTATTCCTGGCCATTTTCCTATTCCTAATATTGTCCATGCACTGCATATACAATCAATATTAAAAACTAAAACTACTCGTATCACTCATGGAAACTAAAATTAATCATACTTGGAAGTTAGTTGTGTAAATTTGTTAGGCACCGTGTCACACCGCGAAAATAGAAGGTCTGTTCCATAAACTACATAATACAGAGAAAACCATCCTTTCATTGGGCGGAGTTATGCATGATTTTGGTGCTAATTTGCATATTTATCAATTTCCATGATCAGCATGTGCAGAGTTAATGATGATAGAATCATTATTTGATTACTTCGAGTGTTTGATAGGCTTATATCACACGAAATGTTTTCTATAGACGAGTGTTTTGTATACGAAAGATGTCATACAAAGTCTATACTTAGTAATATTATATCGATACGCCTTGAGACATACGGACAAAAATGAACAAAGAAAATTGGGTTTCCCCGGGACTTGCCGTTCATTTTGCATTTATCTATGGTCAGTTTCTTGAAAATAGAGAAGAATATATAATATATGATTTCAAAATGTAAACGAAATCACGCGGTGCTTATTGTACTGTAATCAGATCTTAGAATAGTAGGCTACTTTACTGTAGTGTACGGTAGGCTTGATATTTTCACATGAAATGTGTTCAATGCTATAATATTATAAACATTGCTTTCGATTTTGTCATGCAATAACAATCTAATAGCATATTGTAAGACACCGTCCGGGATATGGGATATCCCCGAATAAACTAAACAGAATGAAGTATAATCCATGGAATGGCTCGGTCTGCGGCCCTCAGAACCCGTTCAGAAACGCGAAATATAACGGTGTAATTGGATAATTACCCATTATCTAGAGCGTTATGTATTTCGATTGACGTTTGATATATACAAAACACTATCCGGGGCTGAGTTTTAGACTAGTACGGGTATGACTTTCTACAATGACTGTCTATTGTTACGTTTCCTGTTGGCTGATCGGTTCGGCTTGGTTGACCAACGGTCATCCGTGAGGGCTATTCAGTGGCCATTTTTGTTTTTCTTGTGAACTTTTTCATTTGTCAAGCCAAGGATCGAATCTCAATATAATGTAGGCTGGTTATTTTGTACTTGGTTTACATGTAGCCTGTTACTGTATGTTATGAAACATTTGTAAGAAGCTATAACTGACATTTCAATTACAGTTCATGAGTTATGATTAAAAATGCTGTATTGATTCAGATTGTACAGAGGAGTTTTTTATGGTTTTATTTGTGAAATATGAGTGTTATGCAACATTTGTAAGAACTAAGAAGCTATATGTAAACTGACATTTCAATTACAGTTACGATTAAAAATGCTGTATTGATTCAGATTGTACTCCCCGTTCCGTTTTATATACAGAGGCCTTTTTTATGGTTTTATTTGTGAAATATGAGAAGTATAGTTACGCAATGAAAAGGTGCAGTAAATATGTCTATAAAAACACCAAAATACGGAGATAGGAACTTGATACGTTTAATATTGACAGGTTTATTTGATTGTTATATAAATATAGGCGGGTTCATTTACATGGAAAACCGCTTCATGATGAATCAAGTGTATTGTTGTTTGTTGCAGGTGGTCTTTCTATAGGCCGTTAGAGCAGATTTTTGACTGTATGCATATATTATGTTACTATGCTACAATACAATATATTACGTGTTGGTCTGTTAAATATTACCAAGATAATACTGTATTGTACAATGGAGTCTTCAGATTACCTCTTATCATGCTTATTGTGCCACTCGAGACTCGAGAGTGACATTTCAAACAGAACTTTGTATACAACTTATAATTAAATGAATTAATTTGGCAATCTTGTTTTGGAAGGGAACATTATAATATATTGCCAATATGAATATCTATAGTTACATGCAGCTGTATGGCATGAGTGTTTACTCAGAATACAGATCAAACATATAATAATTATGTAAATAAATTATCATGCATCATAATAATTTTTGGGTTTTTTTGCACATTTCTGAATCGCCAATATAGCTCAATTAAAGGGGAATTAACCCTTATCCTTTTGACTTACTGGATGTGATGAGAGCATAACTCTTGTCATTTCTAGTCACTTGATATTTCCTCATGAATATTCCCAATAATGAAAATAATCAATATGTTATGGCCCACCGTCGTCTGATTCAATGCCAACAGGAGGCGGCCATTTCTTCAACTTCTCGCGGTGAAATGACGTGTCAGGCGGAGAACACAATAGCGGGTTACGATAATGCTATTGTGTTCTCCGTCTGCCACGTCATTTCACCGCGAGTAGTTGAAGAAATGGCCGCCTCCTATGGGAATTGAAAGCAGACGACAGTGGTCCATACAATATCGATTATTTTTGTAATCGGGAATATTCATGAGGAAATAAGTGACTAGCAATGATAGTAGTTATGCTCTCATCACATCCAGAAAGTCACAAGGATAAGGGTTAATTCCCCTTTAATTACAGCATGTTAATTGTGATTATACCAGCACAATATTTACATGTTGCATGATTGTGTCATAATATGATATGTTGTGCCAACACACCGGCCTCGTTTAGTCGAATGATGAAGAACTGATACTTTATTGCACTTTATGGTGAATGTTACTTTGTAAATACAATAACACATTATATTCATTATGTTTGTATATGTATTATCAGCACATAGATCTTGAATTATTATGTCATGAATATGATATCACGAGTAATACACTTTAATTATATTGTTTTGTTCGGCAAATTGCTTGTCAATTCAACAACACATTAACATGTTGTTTGTAATGTGATATGTAATTTCATAATTCATGGCAATTCAATTCATCTGAATGACAATTATATTTCTATAGTTTATTATGAAGTATTGCTACCCGTAATTATGCTGTTGTCGCTCATAAATCATTATATCATTATTATATCATAATGTGATTATTGATATTTGTCTGTGTTTTGCTAATAGCGTGCCAATGTCTTAAAACATTTACAATCACACTGTTTGCAATGCGATATTATAATTTCATAATTCATGCCCGTCATTAATTTTATTGTCACAATTAAATTATGCTGAATGACTATTTATAGCTTATAATTATGGATATTACTACGTATTATCTTCCATCATGTTTGTCGCACAGAAGCATAAGACATCCGTTTTAAAACAACTGCTGGCATGTTTTGTATATTGATTGATAAAGAATAAAGATATACGTATGCTTTTTTCAGACCAAAGATATTATTATTAAGTGTTGTTTAATGTTGGCATGGGGAGGCCATAGATTGTATGTTGTCGTGATTATATACACTTGAATGATGTTTAATATATTTTATATATAGCATGTTTACCGCATGAAAATAATGAAGTCGAGAAAAAACACTCGTTAACTCAGACAAATGCACCAACAAGGCCTTCAGACCAAAGATAAGTGTTTTCTTATTGTTGACATGGGAATGCCATTAATATGTTACCATGATTATATTCATAGTTGTTGTTTTGTAATCATATTTATTATTTATCATGATTGTTTACCACATAGAATGATTGGATAATAGAGTGATGACGTAGAAAGAAAATCAATCTTTAAATCAGGCAAAATAATGCACCAATATATTTTCAGATCAACGAGAACAAATTGTTGTCTATTGTTATATATTGTGTGTTATCATGGTTTTCTATAATAAATTTATAATTATGGTTATGATGTTTATACCAGGTATCTATAACGATGAACCATATACGACATGAAATAATTACAACAATTTGTCATACTATTATGTAGAAATGCAAATGTGTATATTTGCGAAGTATGAACATAATCAAAATATAATTAATACACACTCTTCATAAATGGTTAACAAAAAATATATATACTATACAGGAAAACATTTTGTACACTAAACAATAAATGGTTTCACTAATTCGATCCTGCCCAATTTATTTGTGCTTAGAGCAGATATTTGGGTATTAGTGTAACAATTAATACAATATAACATCGGTACAAACAGGATCCCCACATATCCCACTTATACAAATAGTGCAAAATGATACATTATATTGGAACGTTGTCAATAACCCAAAGAAACAACAATAGCAGCCACAACTGGTTTGTGATGGCTTGTACAATGGCGAGATCATTCGATTGGACTCATTACGTAATCGTGGATTTAGTTGAGGGTCAGTCACAGTCGGCCAGGCGATACGGTGTAAACAATTTAGTCTAGATTCTGACTCTTTATACACCTTTCCCCCATATCGCGTAATACCACTCTGAACGGTATACGCCCGGTGAATCTGTACGGACAGATTCGAGGGTTAAAGGTACTTCAGATTCGTCAAATCAGATGCGCGGCGCCATCTTAAGTACACGTTGCGCACGGTGCGTGATGCACGCTATGGTTAGCTCAGTGTCATGCGGTGCGCGCAAACTGGCCCAGTTCAAAATGGCGACCCGCTGTGTAGCATCCCCACGCTTGATGCCCTTTAACCGGGTTACGCGATTATGGGGGAAAGGTGTACAAAGAGTCTAGAACATAGACTATATAAACAACGGAGCGAAGCCACCTCGAAAACCGCGTGACCCGGCCGTGTTTACATCGTACGTTAACACAGCGCTCTGTGATCCCGAGTGTCGTGCGCTGGGCTGTGGCTAAGTGTACCGCATCGTTCAACCTCCTATGATTTCGTTGACATGTGTGAACACTGTGTTCGCACGGGACTCTGGTGTTTAGCAGTTAGTGTTGACGCCTGCATTGGGAAGCTAAGTTTGTTGAACCAGGGAGGTGGGAGCTAGTGGTTGAACAAATGGGGTGCTTGTACTGTTTAATCTAGCTCCCCGACTGTCCTCCTTTTGCAAGACACGTACAGGCTTGAATACTCCATAGGGAGTGGAAAATTTGCACTTTGAGTGTGGGCCGTGGGGATGATCGCAGTGTGTATCCGGATACATAGTAATAATGTGAAGCGCTATGGTACACTAATGTCTTTAAATGCGCTATATCAAATAACAGTTAGTATCAGTAACATTTAATTGTCCTGCCTATATAGCACTCTGAAGTAATACAAATCGATTGAATGAAACACAAATTACATTTTGACACTAAAAATAATATAGGCCTATACTGACTTTGCGTAGTTCATGTATAGTTAGCAGTGAAAAGACTATAGTACAGAAAATGAAAGTCGGACGTGTTTGAAATATCAAAATAACCATATAAACGATTTACTTGATAATATACAAACAAATACACACTAGAAATTAAAATTAAAAACCTAATTGATCAGACAATTTGCACAGAGTCAGAAAACACTAATTATATTTCCCCATCGAGTTTTGCAAAATGTCGCCTTCCGTAGCCTAGGAAGAATGTTTACCTTATCCGTCACCTACATGACGAGCTTATTACCTGGAAACTGTATAATCGCCATTATTTGTATTTTAGGCCTAATATTTTCAACGCCCCTCCGTATCTTGGGCAAAAAGCCAAGAGTGCAGTGCCCATTGTAATATCACGAGATGATTGCAACGTAAATACTACGCAGCGCAATCATAGTGGCTTTCTGTCATGTTGGCGTCAAGTCATGTTGGCATCAAGCCATAACTGACCGATATCATTCTCATGACTGATCACGAGATGATTGCAACGTTACTATACGTATAAATGGTAATCGCAGGGCAATCATAGTGGCTTTCTATCATGTTGGCATCAAGCCATAACTGACCGGTATCGATTCTCGTGACTAATCACAGTGTGTTCCACCATGAACCTACCCCAAATCTTATACTTAGAACTCATACCTTGTTGTTTTCTGATTACCAATAGAAACATTGATTACTTTTCGGGTTTTCGAATTTATATATTTATATACGATTGAAGTGTTCGGATTGATAAATATCCACTGGAAAGTTGTAAATGTGTACAAAGTCATAACTGGAATAACTGCAATGAATTAGTGAATATCACCTTGCATTTTCGCTCATTACTTGGCCAACATCCATTTAACGTGTTAATATAGATCACAACAATACACATATTATCAACAATTAATCACTTTTTTGTGCACATGTCAACAAAGTTACTATAGATCCCTTTAACCAACAAAGATGATAGTATATAGGGTCCATGATTTAACCATCCATCTATATTATTTTGGCATCAAGCCATAACTGACCGGTATCTGACGTATAATATATCTCATGAATGGCGGTGTCGTGACATCATCAGTCATCACTGATCATTGCATGCTGATATTATTCTCCTTCTGTGAAGAGGTGTTCTGGTCTAGTGGTCAGAGCTCCGCTCTTCGCACTACTAATCGGCCCGGGTTCGAACCTATATAATAGGCTCCGTATCTCCGATGGTGCAGATAAAGGGCGATCCCGGATGTAAAATAATCATAGTTGATGATGATTGAACGCGTCTGTAAAAAAAAAAATATTATAATAATAATAACCCCCCCCCCCCCTCTTTTCACTTTTAATGGGTCTCGAGTCCACCTTTTAGCGGCCTCGACCATCATAACCAATGGTCTCGGCCTCGACAATTGTTGATGACCGACACCCCCCCCCCCCCCCCCCCCCCGCCCTCCCACTTGAAAACAAATCCTGGGTACGCTATAGTGACTCTACTTATTTCTGTTTAACATTTTAATCCATTGCTTTACGTGAACTTGTTGGTCCGATCTCTGTATGAACTTTATGGGAAGTGCAAAATATAGTATAAAGCCGGTTAAAGGATTCACCCTTTATGTTGTTAGTGTTTTTGTCACATTATAGGGGGGAGGGGGGGGGGCATGTGCCCCAACGTAGCTACTCCACTGGCAACACGCACTGTACAATTTACAATGACGTCTCAATTTATCGCTCTCTTCTTTTCATAATCCTCCTTGGCAGCGAGCCATGTCTGTCTGGTATCTTCCGAGTTCGAATGATGCGATGCAGGGACAATAGTCAGCTGAGGAGGAGGATGACGTCAGACATCATATGATCGGAAGCTGTATTAAAAATCGTTATGCGTGGGGTTGTTACACTGCGGGTCACCATCTACGCCATCTACCTTTAATTTCACCAGTCTATATACCTTGGCAGGGAGCCATGGCGGACGATGCGATGCGGGATGATGGTTAGTTGATCAGCGGAGGATGATGTCAGACAATCATAGTATATGACCAACGATCATATTACATAAATAATGAGTCGGATGCCGGATCTAGTAACATTGTTCAAACATGGTTTCGGTTTTTCGAATCTCCCTTTTGTTAAAAAAATATAAACGTGTTATGATTTTGAACCTCCTTGACTGGATATTCATAACCGTGTATATACAAAGTCAGTGCAATGAGTAATATTCTTTGCATTTTCGCTCATTACTCGGCCATATAATTTCCATTTAACGTGACATTTTCACACATTACTCAGTGGACATATCAGATCACTACAATTAACCATTCATCGGTTTTTGCTCATGTCAATAAAGTTACTACATGTAGATCCCTTTAATTTCACGGTTTACCTTGGCAGCAAGCCATGTCAGTCTGGTATCTTCTAAATTCAAAATTTTGATGCGATGCAGGGGTGATAGTCAGCTGATCAGCGGAGGATGATGTCATACAATCATACGACCAAAGATCATATTACATAATATTATGAGTCTGAAGCTGTTCCAACGTCACCGCGGCACTCAAAAAGCCAAGTCATGCAGCACTGTTTACCTCCACGTAACCCCATGCACCCCCGCACCTATACACTGAGAGACTGTCTTCTTGCTGGTGGAGAAGGATGCGTGGGATGTTGTTGCTATATAGGGAGGAAAGTTAGATCACCTGACCATACCCAATAATCGGATCACTTAAGTGTCAATCATTTTGGATAGCATCTTCTAGATGATGAGAATGATACAGTGGGTGATGATATCAGCGGAAAACGGATGATGTCATACCGTATAGTGTATTGAATAAATAAATAAATATATACGATTTACGCAAATGTTATTTTGAACAGAATTGTCGAGCAAATTTATAAGTAACGAAATGTAATATATACACCCTGCCCTAATAAAAACAATAAATATGTGCCCTCCAACTGTCTCCCACCTCCATGACCTCTTTAAATTTCAGTTTATTTTTAGTTCGCTCTCCCTCTATCACCTCTTTATCAATAATTGTTTCCTCACTCCTCTCTATAAATTCCACTTCACTTCATTATTTCAACCTAATTCGTCCTCATCTCTCTCTCTCTTCCGCTCCCAAGCCACTCCCCTCTCTCCTCACTCTACCCCTACCATTATTATCTATATACTCACCCCCCCCCCCTTCCTCTCTCTCTAAAACAACAAAATAATATCATGGTTCCCTAAATATTTTATAGACAAAATACTATTATTAATTTCAAAAGTATTTGATAGTATGTTTACGGCACATAAACTAGTATGGTATGGACGCCAAACCAACAAAACGGTTTGCCGATTGGTCTACAAAGAAAATTGGGCTTCCTCGGGATTCGAACCCGAGACCTTCAGATTACTAGACCGGTGCTCTATACTAAATGCGCTATAGAAAACTCTCGTGATGGTTTGTCAACCAGATTATTAGCAGAAAAATACTAAATGGAGATTGACCCCTTCCTTCTCGAGCTTGCCATCTTCTAAATTTAGATGAAGAGAAAGGCAGACGGTGGTGGTGCGGAGAAATGTATGATGATGGTGATGCGGACGATGTGATTATGCGAACTAGCTGAAACTGGACGATTGCCAGCCCCTCCCCATAAATTGCGTCATCATAACTCATAACTCTCACGCAGTGTTCGCCAGTTCATATATAAGATCGATATGAACACGAGCTCCTACCGTGAAATATGAACTTCCATATTTACTATTCACGCCCACAGTCTCAATGTGGAGTATAATTATGATCGTATGTTTATAAATTAATTTAGTCATAAAAGTACATATTAATGATTAACGACAACTCCCAACGCCCATAATACTCACTACACACACACAAACAACGGTTCAGTTCAGTTTATTATTTTTAATCATAACAAAATAATATAATACATGTATATTAAAGCATATCGAAATGGAAAGGCTAACAAAACAACAGTGTATTCTGAAGTTAAAATTTATTTTATCTACGTCATATATACGTCATTAAAATATATTTTAGCAAATCGCTATTCCTTAAAGGGGAATTCCACCCCAGAAATGTGATGTTTGCTATAAAATGAAGTGAATATGAAGAATCATGATCGAAAATCTGAGCCAAAACGGTAGAGCAATAAACAAGTTATGACAGGATGAACTTTGCTCTGATTTTTAGTATCGTTCTAAATTGCTATCGATCGTGACGTCACTTGCGAGCTGCAGCCATTTTGACTTCTACATGAAACTTGTACAAAATTTAAATTTTCTTAATAACAAAGCAAATGTATGAGCTTACAAATTCTAGGGAGGTTGGCCCATCGATATTCTTCTATGAATTCGTGAAAACAAGCAGAGAAAAATTAATTTTTAGCAACGAAAATGAGAAATAAGTGTATTTTCATGTACTAAAGCCATGGCGAGTTGCTCGTCAATGATGTTACATATGGCGGCAATTTTGAAACGATCGCTCATTACCACATGATGTTCAGATAGGTATAACTCTCATGTTTCTTGTCCGATTTTGATCAAACTTTCACCAATTATGCCTCTTATTCTGCTTATTTAAATAACGAATGGTTTTATCAGGCCCGGAATACCCCTTTAGGTACAGTGTAATATTTTAGTGACGTAGATATGACGTAGATACAATACATTTTAGCTTAAAATCGTTTTCAGAATACACCCGACTTGTAAGCAGAACACCCTTCTATGCAAAGTATTACTTATGCATATCAACATCTTCTCCTCCACCTGATGATGATGACGACGACCACGGCAATGTTCAATGTTCAATGTTCGAGAAGTTCGAATTTCCCATTATTTTGACATACATATATAACCATAATGGACATAACTATAAACCGTTGTGCGTTATGGAAATGTTTTCTTATCGACAAGTAAATGAACACATAGCAGTAAGGAAATAATTGATGATTTTGAGTGCGATAGGGCACGTCTATTTGCACGAATCGTGCAGCCACGTCAGTACTATTGAACGAGCTAGGAAGTAGCGAGTTCAATAGTACTGACGTGGCTGCACGCTGAGTGCAATAGACTGCCCTCGCACGAGAAATCATTAATTATTTTCTTTATATAACAACTACACTTTTGACACAAAATATGTTTTTATAATCCCAGGAAAAACGATGCCGTTCCAACATGTCCATGAAGCTCTAACCAGTTCCAAAAGAACTCGCCGTAAAATTGAATGCTCTTTTTTGTGTACACAATGTCCCGTGAAATAATCCAAGTGAAATAGGTACTTGAGTTCAAAGTGCGAGAACTAAGCGTAGTAATACCAGTACTTAGAACGCTTAAACGCGACGCGGTCTTTGTACACGGGAGAATTAGAAGTACCTGACGTGTACAACCTTTATGAACATCTTAACGACGCGACGCGACCAGACAGCTTGTGCGCGCTTAGCGCGCTTGTTGTCCGAGCAACAGAGTAAACTCGCAATGCAGTATAAGTAAACAAACAAACAACGATTAAAGCACGCTTATAAAAATGCAGCGAAGCTCGCTGCATGCATGCATGTTCACACGACGCGTAATGTACGTTTAATAACGTGTAGGGTGTACCGCCGGTACATCACTCCTTTAATTGATGACGTCAGCCGTGCAATAGTCGACTATAGCACGGCTGACGTCAGTTACTGAGTGCAGATAGATCATTTTTTCTGAATAGCATGTGACCTGAATTCAGCCAATCACAACACGAGAACATTCTAAGGCGTTATGATGGGTCATATTTTGTTTGCAGTTCTTAACGAAATTAAGGGCATTCGACAAAGCAAGGTTACTAAACCGACCGCTCATTAGACGTACGTATAATGAAGGCCAATGTCAACACGATGTGTGAAATAAGGCTATTCAAATGGGCTGGTGACGTCATCAAGCGTTATCATTATTTCCTATGAAAATAAGAATGTTTGGTATGTCAAGGATGTCTCCGATCTAGTCCCGTGTGACTTTAGCCCTACTTTTTAGTATATATCATAGAGAAGTAGAACGAATAGGAAAACCAACAGGCCCAACCTATGTTCGCAATGTTTTTCCAGCATATATATTTTCAAACCGACTGGTGTCACTAATATTATATAGTTCAATAACATTATAGGTCTATACATTTTCGAGTACAATGCAAGAGACCGGACAAGAAAATCGACAGGACTAATTGAGTTTCATAATGTTTTTTTTTTCTTCATCTATTTCCCATTATAATGTTGTTATGATGACTGCATTGTGTAACTATAGTTCAACAACTCTCGGCCAAATTGTGAGTGGGCAAGTTGAGGGTCGAAAGGGAAATCGATAGTCCGGATTGATTATGTCGTATAATGTCTTTTTTTCCTTCACTTATTTCCCAGGTTATATATCTTAAATTATGATGACTGTTGTAACTATATAGTTCATCAATTTTAGGCCTACTTTTGAGCGAACAAGAGAGTGAATAGGAAAATCGGTAGGCCTAATTGAGCTTTTTAGTCTTCAATTATTTTCCAAGATATAAATGTATATATTTTAAACTGATTTGTGTAACTATAAGTTTAACGAGTACAATGCAAAGGTCCGGAAATAAAAGGTAAATCGACAGGCCTAATCCTGAAGTTCCGTAGTTTCTTTTTTGTTTTCATTTATTTCCCAGGATATGTTGTTAAATTCATTGTAATGACTGGTGTACCATATATACATTAGTTCGACAACTTTAGGCCTACTTCTGAGTAGTAAGCACGAGACCGAAAAAAAAACTAAAGCGACATGCCTTATAATTTCGTTTCGCATTGTTTTCCTTCGTTTATTTTCAAGTATTATGTTTGTATGAACCATGAAAAAAGTTACAATTTTAGGCCTACTTTTTAACATCAACATGCTTGTAATGCGTTTCTTCATTTACGTTTGTTCTTTTTGTTGCATATCTAAAAAAAAACACACACAATAAAACAATTATATATCATGTGTAATTGGGGGCCGGGGGAATTTCGGAGCTACAATTACCTTACAACTCCCCCGTATAAGGCCGTTCTTCTTGTATACATATATACATTTCCCCCCGTATGGATCTAAAAATATGATAATTATGTCTTCATAAATTAAGGACATATAAATTGTCATCCTATATACTATTCCAGTGAAAGTATCGATTACGGACGGAGGTATCGATGACTTTCACTTCCTATATTTGCCTCTATTGTCATGTGACTTTTGGACCTACTTTAAAGGGATCAAGTAACTTTGTTTACAAGTGCTAAAAGTGATGAGTGGTTGATACAATGTATATTGTTGTTATCTGATATGTCCACTATGTGTTGTGTGAAAATTAACGTTATTTGGCCGAGAAATGAGCACAAATGCAAAATGATATTCACTAACTCTTTGTACACGGTTTTGACGATCCATTGGATTTTTTAACATCTGAAAACTTCAATGAAGGGAAATTTGAAAAACCGAAACCTGTCCCATGATTTTATTGCTATACGAATACAACAAGGATATGAGGGAACCGCTAGAATTCCAATTGGATTTTGAGGATTTGGACAATGTTACTTTAAGTTTATCCCTTTAACCATGGATTGTACTAGCAATCCATGCTTTAACTAACCCATTGCATACGGCATCCTGATCCACTATAATGTATTGAGTACCTAGGAATCACCAAATCTAGGTCAGGGTGTGTTAACCTACTTATCAATTGCGGTGATCTGATAGTACAGTTTTGATCAAACTGAATGTTAGTGACCAAAACTTGCACAAACTTTTAGTTGTAATTCATCATGCCCGAAATATAGAAAAGGTTAAAATGTTGTTATCATTCAAAAAGAAGCCGTTAAAACACAAGAGGGCGCTTTCTAAAAAACATATTGATTTCAACCATTTTGTATAACAAATTGTGAATGTGATATTTTGTTTGAATAATATCTTTAGTATGTTTTCAAAGAAGTGCAGGCATTATGTTTTTTTTCTTAAATTGTGAAAGGGGTATAGTTTTGGTAAGGCTGAGCTTTAGTAACCAAAACCTGCACAATAACATTATATAACTCCACCATGCTCGAAAGGTATAGAAAATTACAAACGACTAAGTAAAAAGCCTGTATTCAAAAGGAGCCATTAAACACAAGAGGGCGCTCCCAAAAAGGCATTGGTTTCAACCATTTTTCATACAGAATTATGCATGTGATGTTTTGTTGAAATAATGATTAAATAGAGAGATCATCAAATATATCTGGGCCCCAGATTTATTACGTTCGGATATATTTTTTGATATTTCAGCCGTTTCTGAACCGATTTTGATCAAATCAAGTTTATTCTGCCATTAAAATTGTATGCTCTTTCAAATTTTACACTCAGTTTTTCATTATCTCACAAACAAATTATTTCGTGCAGCGCCCTCTATACCAAAACTGAACTACCCCTTTAATATGGGACCCACATTTTATTCCAATCGGATATATTTATTTATATTTCAGCTCTTTCTCTCACAAAAAAATTATTTTGTGTAGCGCCCTCTATACCGAAACTCAACTATCCCTTTAAGATTCGAGTTGTGTGGACATACGTCAAGCTTCCTGCATGAGCGAGGACAGGCTGAACAAACATGATTTACCCAAGAACAATCAACGCCCTCGAAGGACAAGACAGAAGTCCTCGAAATACTGATGTTGAGGACACGACCACATCCTTACTTAGCCACATGAATGTTGTGGTTTGTTTGTTTGTTTGTTTTATATTATTTAAACACGGTAAAATAGGCTGATTTTCAGAGAGGCCGTGATACAAAGTAATACACATAATATGGTAAACAAATACAATAATAAGAAGAATATATAATCAAAACTACAACTACGTTAAAACAATAAACTACAAATAAGATAAAATAAAAAGAAAACGCTAATTACTATCAACATAATTGTAAAGTGCATAATATAAATGTGAAATGTGGTGGTGGCCTCACTATACAGAGTGTATACAAACAAAGGTACTCGAAGTTCAAAGGTCAATTATTTTAAAATGATATATGTTCATACCATACAAATGTTATAGATGTACAGAGTAACTATTTAGCTTTCATTTGATACCTTTCCTGAATCAGCAGTGCCACGCATTGCTGAGTTCTTTGTTGTTGAAGGTGACCGGTGCAAAACCCACTCTTTGCAAGTTTTGGCTAATCATTCGATTTCTTAAAATTAATGGTGCCATGTGAATACATCACTTTTAACATGTTTTTATTGTTTTTTTTGTGAATGAATGAATCGTTTGATTTAACACATTCACTACTCATGCATGACTGAGTACATTGTTATTGAACATTTGCGCCGGTGGACATCCATCAGAATTAAATTTTGATGTTAATATCGGTCGTCAAAAATTGACAGTTGGATTGGACTTCGTGGAAGTGGTCAAGATATCAGACAATTTTTCTTTGATAATAATTGGGAGCATGTACATTCAGATGATACATGAATATGTTCAGTACCTCAGTTGGAGGAACACATTGAGGGATAGGTGCAGGGAGTATTTAGACAGATCTGGTGGGTCCAAGAGGGGTCCAAGACAGAGCATCTGTCCTTCGTCTTTTCTCTCTCAGAGATAGACTACGGGAAGTCTTTTGGTAACATGGGGAAAGGGTAATTATTGCGCCTAATCATGAAGGGGGGTGGCCACCAATGTCCCCTGTTTTAACACCTTGTGACTTATGGAACATTTAACGAACAAGGTGTTTTCATCTCCTCCGCATGACCTGGATGATGTGTGGGCCCAGGGGCGTAGACAACGGGGGGGGGGGGGGATGCATCCCCCCACCTCAAAAGGTGGGGGGGATGACATGTACAATCATCCCCCCAGGTTTTAGGGAAGGATATATTTTGTTGTGTGTATCTGTACGAGTGAAAAAGAAAACCTTAGTTGTATGCATAGGCGTACCCAGGGGGGGGGGGGGGGTTGAACCCCCCTTTTCACATTTTAGCTGGTCACGAGACTACTTTTAAGCGGTCTTGACCGTCTAAAACCTGGTCTCGACCGACTAAAACCTGGTCACAACCGACTGAAACCCGATCTCGGTACCAAAAATTGTCAAAGATCTCCGGTATCGGGTTCGAAAATTGTGAAAGTATTTGGTCTCAACTCTTTGCAACGGACCCCCCCCCCCCCCCCCCCCCCCCCCCACCCACCCACTGAGAGAGTTGAAGGAACCTGGTCTCGGTCTCGAAAATTTTGAAAGTAATTGGTCTCGGCTTCGAAAATTGTTTACGGACCCCCCCCCCCCCCCCCCCCCCCCCCTCACTGAGAGGTGTTTTCAACTTTGACGGAACCTGGTTTCGGTCTAGAAAATTTTGAAAGTAGGCTACTTGGTCTCGGCTT
The DNA here is from genome assembly GCA_037951105.1 of Echinarachnius parma. NCBI lineage: Eukaryota > Metazoa > Echinodermata > Echinoidea > Clypeasteroida > Echinarachniidae > Echinarachnius > Echinarachnius parma. The sequence continues at coordinate 2,055 of JBAMJV010005313.1, read as the reverse complement.
CGAAAATGTTTTACGGAACCCCCCCCCCCCCCCCCCCCCCCCCCACTGAGAGGGGTTTTAACTTTGACGGAACCTGGTCTCGGTCTCGAAAATTTTGAAAGTAGGCTACTTGGTCTCGGCTTCGAAAATGTTTTACGGAACCCCCCCACTGAGAGGGGTTTTCAACTTTGAAGGTACTTGGTCTCGGGCTCGAAAATTGTGAAAGTACTTGGTCTCGACTTCGTAAAAATTTACGGACACCTCCCCCCACACTGAGAGGACTTCCAAGCAATTGCCTTGGTCTCGGCCGCGAACAAATTAGTCTTGGTCCGGTGAACTGAACGGCAAATCATCCCCCCCCAGGTGTAAGAACCTGTCTACGCCACTGTGTGGGCCACATTCGACACGAGATGGATGGTTTGAACAACACAAAAATGAAATATCTACATAAATCACGAAACATTTAAGTGTGGCACCATTGATTTCAGGAATGTATTCATTAGTCAAAACTTGCAAAAAGTGGGTTTCGCCCCTGTCCTCTTCAACAACAAAGAACTCAGCAGTGCCACGCATTCAGAAAATGTATCAAATGAAAGCTAAATAGTAAGTCTTTATATCTATATCACATTCATGGTATTAAAATATATCATTTTGAAATAATTGACGGCCACCAATGTCCCCTGTTTTAACACCTTGTGAGTTATTTCTGTTGGAACATGGTGCCAAAAAGGCGTTGTATAACAATTATTAACTCGTCACTTACATGCGTAATTTCAATTATAAAAACAAATATAAATACAAATAAAATACAAATTATTGAAAGCGTGTTGAGTGGGTCAACAGTGCAAGTGCAAGTGCAAACGTATGTTTGTTACATATTGTATAATATAAAAGGGTGCATGTATACTGTACGCGCTGGTGTAGGTGCAAAACACACGTTTTTTAAAACTTATTTATGATTACGCGCCATAAAATTGCTGATATTAAACAATGTACCAATGACGATTAATATACAAGAATAAGATAATCCATACATACACTGTTTATCAAATTTCATGAATAAAATGATCAGGTTTTGATGGAGTCTAGGTAGAATATTTTGATATAAGATTTGTTTTCATATGGGCTTTAATATGAAATTTAATATAACATTTCATATGGAATTCAATTCTTTATATCAAGAATTATAATGTTTGATATCACTAAATGTGAATAAATGTTAAAAGGGCTTGCCACACGAGCGTGTTACCGAACGTAAACAATTTATGTTTCGCAACACAATCATGACATTAGCCTATTATGTTATTCAATGCGTGCAAACGAACAAAAATATATTGCTTGTTTCATAAATCAAGCATGAAAAAACGCCAAAATCGCACGTAATTCGTCCACGGGTATTTTGATTCTTTTTTGTTTGCCGAAGACCTTGATGATTATGCACATAATGGTCAAGTTGAACACATGTTACATCAACACGTTGTTCAATACGTGCGAAGGATGATAATACCAAAATATGGTTGTGCTTCAGTTTTGAAATTGTGAATACTGTAGACAGGGGCGTAGACAACGGGGGGGATGAGGGGATGCATCCCCCCCCAGCTCACAAGGTGGGGGGGATGCCCAATGTACAATCATCCCCCCCAGGTTTTAGGGAAGGATATAATATTTTTTGTGTGTATCTGAATACGATTGGGGAAAGAACATTAGTTGTATGAGCAAAGACCTGTTAATTCTACCGTTAAAAAAGTAATTTGTACATCCACATTCCTTTTTCGCTGCGCGCTACGCGCGCGACCAGATTATCTCAGTTTGTTGTGTAATTTGCGTATGGTCAGGGGTGAGTATTTATTTTCTGTATACCGGGCCACGTAGCTCCAGTTTAGGCTGGCATTGCTCTGGCTACTTGTGTGGTGTGCCGAAATTGCACCATTTCAAGTATATAAATGCAAAATCTTCTCCGTGTGAGGGGATCCCCCCTTCCAAACCCTCCATATTTGACCCTGCGCCAGCCCTCGGTAGCTTCACCCCTCGGGACTCATTCTTGGCGATAGGGTAAGTTGTCGGATTATATAATGC
>JBAMJV010005312.1:0-151020 GCA_037951105.1 Echinarachnius parma | reverse complement strand
CATATTTAGATGCCTCTATTGATGAAGAATGAAAGTTGTTCACAAGATTTTTGTGGGTGGTCCCATAAGGGCCCTGTGGGCGTAACAGTTTTTTTGGGGGCCCTACCATAGGAAATATACATTTTCATCTTCTTCTCCAGAATCAATGATTAGATTCCAACCAAACATGGCAGGAATCATCTTTAGGGGTAGAGGAACCAAAGTTGCTAAAATGGTGGGCGTGGCCCCCAGGGGGGCCCTGGAGGAGGGCACCAAGTGTAAAAAATATGTAAATTTTAAACATCTTCTTCCCAAGATCCAGAAGTATGACAGACCTGATATTTCATATGTAGATGCCTCTATTGATGAAGAATGAAAGTTGTTCACAAGATTTTTGTGGGTGGCCCCACAAGGGCCCTGTGGGCGTAACAGTTTTTTTTGGGGCCCTACCACCTGCAGACCAACTAACAAGCACCTGGTTATCCTTCTCTTGCTCTCAGCCAATCACCATTCTCCCAAATATGCAAATAAATATGCTAATAGGAAACCCAGACACTTGTTTACATCTAGGACCATGTTTTGACCCAAATCTTTCTATTTATAGCATGTGTTTTCATGTTTTGATGTTTTCATGCTTGACCTTGTTAGCAGCTTTCATTGCTAGTACCATTCACACTGCCCAAATAGTTATGATTATTTAGGTTGCAATTCATTATTTTTTTTGTTATTATTTTTATTTTATTTTTTTCGGGGGGGGGGGGGGGGGGGGGGGAGGGGCGGTTTTGTGCGTGAAAATAGTAGTTCGGATTATTTATGAAAATAAGTATGATTCAATTCATCATGTGCAATACACTTTTGGTGTATCTTTTTGCAAGTGGTGTTTGTGTGTGTGAACAGTGTAAATTGTATCAGTTTTCATATCCAACATGCAAAATGCATGCTTACAGTATCTTCAGCACTCGGTCAATGGATGGGTGCGGAATAGTTACATGTCGGTCAAAGTTTGGTCCAGTTGCTCATGTGCATTTTGATTTAAAAATCGTACAATCCAGCAGGTTGTGAGGTGTTTTTTTTGCCTGTGTGAACATGCAAGAAACATACTTTTTTTAATGACCCAGCACAATTAAATGAATTAAATAACCTTACTTACTGGGATAGTTAGAATCAAACTCTAAAATTAACCAGCCTTTCGGTGGTCTAGTGGTTTCACAGCATTCCATTTGCACACTCAGTTGCATTGTGCTTTTTCGACTGTTAGAGACCAGAGAATAAAATGATGCTATTAAATTAACCCATTGGAATTAAATGAATATAAAATATGCAAAAAAATAATCATGATTTGAAGCAACATGCAATTGTTACTTTTTAGCATGTGTGAATGCCCCTATTGTATCATTGATGTTTTCTAGGTCACATTTTGTTTTTGTTTTATTTTCTTTCTGTTATATGCATTTACTACTTATTCAACAATTCTAGCTTAAATTTTGCACAGAGGTATATACTCCTTTAATTATCTTTAGGGAGGGGATCCAAAGTTGCTAAAATGGTAGATGAAGAATGAAAGTTGTTTGTGCATTTTGGTGTTCCTTCAAAAGATGATCAAATGATCAAATCATACCGAACCTAGCTGTAATCCCATCAAGGACAAGAGCTATTTTAAGGCACAATTGATCATTGTTTTCCTCTACAAATTGGCAACTCCTAAATTTCATCGACGGATCAATGGCATAAAAATAGGTGGAAAATATTAAGTAATAACCATTTAAGACAAATATAGTGACTTTGCCGCAAAGATGCCAATTTGAACACAAATATATCTGTTTCACAAATACATGTATCACAATGTGTTGCCAATTTGAGGATTTTTTCTAAATTATAGTTATTTACACAATAATAAAAATCATTAAAACATAACTAAAGCAGGTAGAGTAACAAAATAGGGCTCTAAAAATAAAGGAATTTATGCTCTTTCTTCCTGTACACCTCACATAACTAGTCTTATTCTTACCTAGCTGCATGGGACCCAAGAATGGCTCGTAGGAAATGTGAAATGAATTTCAAATATTTTCTTCTCCACATCAACAAGTATTACAATCTGGACATTCTGTAACATGTAGGTATCTATATACCCTAAATCTCCGTGTATAAGGCGCACTTTTTTCCGTCGGAAACAAATAGAAAAAGTTGGGGGTGCGCCTAAAAAAAAAAAATATATAAGATAGGTAAAAAATAGGTAAAAAATTCAAGTTTATTAAGCAAATTACTAATGAATATTCATACATTCATGAGCAGCAGTACTCATTATATATGCAATTATCTAATAATTAACAATTTGTTATAAATTTTTCTCATAATTGAAGATCTTTGTAAGTAAGTGTCCCAAAACAAAATTTCTTTTTTTTAGGAAGTAGGGGGTGCGCCTTATACACAAGTGCGCCGTACATACGGAGATTTACGGTAAATGACAATGCAAGTTGTCATATCGCAGAATGGCCCCATAGGGTCCCTATGTGAGTGGGGTTAATATGCTGAAGTGGTCAGTGGCTGGTGAAATGTGTTAAGCTTTGTCTTATATGTGTGTCTGTCTTTTTTTATGATTCACCCAAACATTATGGTAAATCATAATGTTAGGTACAGGGGATCAAAAGTTATTGATTAAATAGTACATCACATTATAGATTTTGGCATGATTTCAACTGATTTCATATCTTCTGAGGGTGCCAGAGAGAACATGCGCCAGATATGAATTGATTGACCTCAGGTGAGCGTCGTGCCCCCCTGGGGCTCTTGTTCTAAATGATAGTGATTTACGCAATAATAAAAATCATTAAAAAATAACTAAAGCAGGTAGAGTAACAAAATAGGGCTCTAAAAATAGAGGAATTTATGCTCTTTCTTTCTGTACACTTCACATAACTAGTCTTCTTCTTGTTTAAGTGTAGGACTACCAAACCACAAATATGTGGGCCTCAGGCACTGATGGGTTAATGAAATCTACAACAAATCATACCCACTTTGTTTGTCCTTGGTCATCCATTTGCATGTATTGTTTCCCTTATTCCATAGCCCAGCTTGGTTGACCACACCATTGTAAAGGCATTCTTACAATCTTACCACAATTTGTTTCTCTCCATTGTTCTGTGCCTTCTTCCATTCCTATCCCTATTTGCATTCAATTTCATGTGTCTTTAAAATATAGTTCTGTCTAAAGATTTTTTGTTATTCTGCATTTGATGAAGATTCTCTTAGGATCGAAAGCTTGACCCCTTAAACTTACTCTCATATTATGATTTTTCTTTGAAAATGAATTCTTATAATTAACCCATTCAGGACGGACAGATTTTGCTACAACATGTATGTATTCTCCATAGACCACAGCCCAAATATTTTCGGGACCAGTCCTGAACGGGTTAAAATGAAAATCATACAGATAATTTTTGATCAGTTGAAAAAAACATCAGAAAATAGATTTAAAAGTAGGGGCTGTAGCTGATTGAAAACTTTATCTTTACTGATCATAAAATGTGCATTTTTAACACAATGAAGCAAGGCATCCAAAGCACGGAGTAAAAATATCAAGAGTGGCTCAAATGTTGACAATGAATGAGAGATGCTTGAGGGACAATAACATAGTGCAGTGAGTAATACATTCAAACAATATGGAATAAAAAGTGATTTACTGACAATGGAAACTGCATAATAAACAGCTGTAATGCCAATATTTGTAGGTTGCCCTTTAAATTAATTTATTCATAATTTGTGTCTTTGTCCTATGATTATTCCATGCAGATGATGTTAGAGACCACAGAGAACAATGCCAGATGTGGAAATTATCTGATGTTGCGATGAGAAGATTGCGATGATTTGAAGCGAAAGACTATTATTTCAATCCACTTAAAAGACAATCTACTTAAATAAATACATTATTAATGGAGCTCAGTACTGTGGGACGTTGTAACTGAGCATGCTCAGATATGATCCACTGAGACAGACTTGGAAGTTGTCTGTGAATTTGTATCAAGACGGATTCTCATTGGGATGTGTGACCACTATCAGTACTGGAAGGATTTTTCACACCTCTCCCTTTCTGCAGAGCAGAGTAGAATACGAATAACATATTTGCTGATTGTGCATTGATTTTGGTCTTTATCTCTTTTGAAGTTTGGATGTGAGACATCACTTACTGTGAGAACTTATATTTAAACATCAACTTTCATCTACGTGTACATGAGAAACTCTGCAGAAATAAGTGATTTTAATCAGGATTTATTGTTAAAGTTCATAGTCACATATAAATGACTGAATGATTGTTAACTGAAACGACAAGGAGGCAATTTTCAAGCAGAGGTCATGACTCATGAGTCATCTGCATTGTGATTAACTTTAGCTGAAAGTATCAGTCGCTTCACCACAGGTGCTTTAGATCGCAGTGCACACTAAGAATCGGCACTGCTAAATTAAATCTGATATTAAACCAGAGCCTGTTTGTGTAAGTCAGGAGCGCAGGACTTACTAGGAATCATGAACATTTTCCAGATAAGAACGCGGCGTTTGGTCCGTATCAGCGCCCTATTCCTCGTGATCCTCTTCATCCTGTACTTCACCTTGAGCAACTCTAAGCCCAAGGACAGTCATGGTGATGAGGAGGGAAGGGATCGTCATGGAGATGGAGCAAAACACCACGATGATGTTCAGATGAGATTCCAGCCACACAATAATCCACCGCCCAGGCAAGAGGATCTGGGAAGACAATTTCAAGTGGTAAGTATTTTTCAAACTTACATGGTAATTTTGATCCTGAATGTTTTTTTTTCTTTTACATTCATTTTTTTTTTCTTGAGTAAAGTTTTTTGCAATTAAATGATAACATTGATGATTTGTTTCTTTTTTAATAATTCTGCTGATCAATGTTGTATTTAAATGTTTGCGTATTTTAAAGTGTGTAACAGATTTGTTCTGCCTTTCTTTCTGTATTGTGTGTACTTGTCTACAGGTTTTCATCTAATTTCATCATTGCATGTTTATACATGAGTAAATTAATTCTTTGATAAAATTGTACATGATACAATTACAATACTGGAACATACATATTATTACATTATGGGACAATTTTGGCTGGTGAACTTTGAAACTACATTTTGTAAACTGTAGTTGGGCAATTCCACGGTTAGTAACGTTACATTTGAAGGCATATTGTACAATATAATAGGATGCTACATAAAGATGCCTGAATATTTTCTTTAAATTTGTGATGAATTCAATACCTCCTGACAAAACCTTCTTCACACAGTAATTCAAAACAATTCCACACATTTCAGTGAGTGACAATACAAACTCAAACTTTGGTTAGTAACGTTACAAAAAAAGGACATGGAAAAAAACATGAGTCCTTGTGAAAATTATTTCTCGTAAACAGGAGTCATCTGAAACCAAATTTGTATTACTACACCATTGGCAGTGACTTGGTAAGTGGTGTGATGTATCAAATATTGAAATATGTCTTTTTGGTTTTTGTAGAAACAAACAAAATTACAGTTTGTCCGTCCAAATAAAAATGATGTTTTTAGCATGAATATGCATTTCAAATTCATAGAGGAGACACTGGTTGGTGTAATATGAAGTGTTTTATAGTATCCAAAAGAAAACAATGAAAAAGAAATTGTACATTTCTTTAAAATCCTATAAAACTGTGTTTAAAGCATGTGTAGTCCCACATGTGCCATTTCATGTATAGTTCTGTTTCTCCGTAATGAGGACACAACAGTGTGATTTAAAGGTGGGAAATTAAAGCTCTCTCTGTTTAATTGTGATTCCTGAGATAAAGAAGCTTGAAAAAGAACCAAGATTTGAGAATTTAGAAGATTGGGTTGAATGTCCCTCTAATCATGGAATTGCCCAGTTACTATTCAAGTAAGTGTTGCGCGTGTATTGCACGTGAAGCGAATGTTGGCAATATTGTATTTTATAGATCTTAATGATAGTCGAGCCATTATCATTTGTGAAATTGTATCTGTGTCTTTATTTGTTTTAATACAGGGATGATTCAAAATGTCATACGTTTGTTATCAATTTGTAAAATAATAACCCTGACTGTCTGTTGAGTTGTAAAGTTTAAAAATCTTTGTGGCAAGATATTCGGACATTAACTTGTAATTTTCAATTTTATTCATGACTGCTTGCGAAAAATAAATGAGCTATGACAATTGCAGTCATGTTACTCCAGAATGAATAATTTATAAAGCCAGATTTGCCATTGATTTGCATGAAGAAGAGAATGGGACAAGGGGACTAAGAAGTGATTACCGTATTTGCTGGTGTATTAACCGCACCTTTTTCCATACAGAATAACTTGCAAAATGGGGGAGCGGTTAATACACAGAGATAGAGAAACATATTTCACGAAAATACCACATACGTACATCCAGCAACAAAATCAGTTAACATGGAGTGAAAAGCTTGAGAGGCTTTTCTGTTATGAATTGTACTTCAATAAGGAACCAGTATGTGACTTGTGTTGTTGTTTTGTGTATTTAAAGTGTACAAAAATTAGGGGGAAATCATGGAATTTGATTATAGTGCAATCATTCCCATCACATTTATTATCTAAACGTGTTTTTTCCTCTTCAATGCCAACCCGAAGTTGGGGGTGCGGTTAATACACCGGTGTGGTTTATACACCAGCAAATACGGTAAATTCTTAAATACATACATGTAGCAGAATACTGAAATTACTCAATCATTTGATCACAGAGCTGTAGATTTATTGGAAATTAAAATCTAGATAAACAGGTAAAACAGCACTTGATCAAAATATGGAAAACTGCATTCCATACAGTATTAAAATCATTTTAAGTTTTTAACCATTGTCCTGTATTCAATTTTTTAGCTTGAATTATTGATTAATTGAATGATCATTCATTTCATTGTCCCCCTGTCACTCAATTATTAATAGACCAGCGTTCAAGGCAAGGTGGCAGTATTGTCCCTAACTCACAAAGGCAGTAAACATACAAATCAATTATACTACTAGTAGAACACAATGAAAATTGTATATACTGTATGTTGGCATGAAATTTTGTTAATAAATAATATGTTAAATTAATTGTTAATTTTACATTTCATTCTGTTAAACCGAACCCTCGTTGACTTTCAAATTGGCAAAATTTGGTATGTTTGTGAAGGAAATGTTATTTTTTCTAAGGATATTAACTTAATCCGCGATAAAAATGTTGAAATTTGACTAAAAAAGTCTTCGAAAATGGGGCAAAAGTGAGCAGTCTCCGAGACTGAAATTCGCTCAACGATCGGCCTGAAAATCGTGACGTCATCGGTAGAACGGGCCCGGCCGATCAGCTGATCAAGCAAAGCGATGCGCGTGCATTATACGGTGTTGTGTATTACTTTTTGATAACGTACGATCGAGCTGGACAGTTTTATTTCGAGGAAAATGGAGGAAAATACTCTCGAACTGAGGTTCGCAATGGATTTTTCCGAAGAAGATGAAGAAGAGGACAGGAATGATTCATCAGACAGCGACAATGACGGGATTTGAGAGATTTTTGGCGCTAGTTCACTATTGTACCCGCACTCCGGTGTCGGCACGCTACGCCGCTAGCTGCCCGTGACGCACTCGTGAAGAGTACCATACAAAACACAAATGTAATGTACCCAAAATCAACTAAATCTTCGACCATTGCTCAAATTATGGTCATGATTTCAAAGTAGTTACACAGAACAGGTAAAAAAGATAACTACTTTGAAATCATGACCATTATTTGAGCAATTTTTGAAGATTTAGTTGATTTTGGGTACGTTACATATGTGTTTCTTAGGATACTCTTCACGAGCGCGGCACGGCCAGCTAGCGGGCCAGCGTGCCGACACCGGAGTGCGGGTTTCAATGCGCCCTTTCCCCCAGCATCTTCCCCGGCAATTAACTGTGCATGGACATGGTGCAATTCGCTATACAATTGCCGCAGTCATACGCCGGATCGACAAATCTATCACTTTCATGGCCTCTTTGACATTATTATAGTTATTTTTCACTGTCGGCTTAGAATGCCGACAGAGAAAAATACAATATAATGTCAAAGTCAAAGAGGGCATGAAAGTGATAGATTTGTCGATCTACCATACGCCATGCACCTTTTCCCGACTTTGCGAATCGAATTCAACTTTGTCGATACTGGCGAACTCGCGATTTCCACCTCAAAACCATGCCTGAAATCTTCACTTCCTTCAGACATTTCCACCATTCTCCGATTTTGCAGATTTCAGGTCAAATCTAACAAGAAAAATGATATTGACAAGGACGGCGTTCTATCGATTGAGCAGGGCAGCATTACTCGCGCTCGCTGGACTGGGGGATCGTTGGGGGAGGCAACGGGTGCCGCTCTACCATCAGCGGCCGTGCATGGTTTGGGCCTATTCTACCTGTGACGTCATCAAATTTCTCTGCACCAAATCGCCGTCAAACGGCGAAAATCGGGGTTCAGAATAAGAGTTTAAATTTGCTTTTAATTGTTTTCTGGGCGGTGTTAGGGCTTCAAAATTAACTTTTTCATGCTCAGTATGTTCTTAGCTTTCAGAAGAGGTACAATATGCATATTATAGGATCTTCATTGAGTTTTCGGTTTAAATAAAGAATGATTTTTCTTTGTCTTTTGTTACTTTTGGTTAGGCACAAACTATCCATTGCCAGAATTCCATACACATAATGCACACAGTATTACAGTAACATACAATGTAGTGTACATAATGTAATGTATGAATGGAATTTTATTATATGAATAGACTATTATAAAGCCTAGATGTATACAGTACATACATGTACTTTTCATTTTACTGCAGCTGTTGTTTTGTGTTTGTTATTTGAGCAGCTGCTTAGTAAAAAGACAGTCACAGTAGGACACTCAGATGTTTATTTTAAATTACTTTTGATTAGGCTAATCAATATTGATATTGCTAGAACTCTGCGAAGCATGTATTGTACCTTTATAAATTAATTAATGCATTACTTTGCTTGTAAAATGGTGCCTGAAATTGATTTGTCTTTACATTCATGACAGAAGATGAAATTGTATTAAATTATACCTATTACATTTTTAAAAATTTAGTCAAGTGATTCAGCAATACATTATGCTATGTACATGGAATTTTGGACATGTTCATGCGCAAACATGTAGTTTACTGTAATGTTGTCCGATTTGTAGTACAAACTGTTTATAAACTGCCTACTGCAAGTTTTAAAACTACTGGTGTACCCACATATATAGATTTACATAGATTTGTAAATATTTTTCTGACCATAGGCCTAGAATCAAGAGGACTTATTCAGGGCTCCACACTCACCTTTTTAGTCAGTGGCCCAGTCGGGCCACTGAAATAGTTTCTTCCCCTATTCTGGTGGCCCGAAAGAAAATTTACTGGCCCCAAAATAAGATTTTTTCAGTTTGTCAATGTCGGGTTGCAAATCTGCTTGCCCGATCGGGCCACCAAAATATGACTTTTATACATTTTGCTGGCCCCAAGTGCAATTTCACTGGCCCCGGGCCAGCGGGCCAGTGCGAGTGTCGAGCCTTGACTTATTAGAACAACCATCCAATGAACTTTGCTCCTGCAGAGAATGGTTAAGACTGGATACATAGCTGGCACGACCATTATAGATTCATTTTCAAACAAGTTTACCCACATAATTATATTCATACTTGTCTAGCAATCCTCAGGTCTCGGGGTTTGAATTCGGGGGAAGCCAAATTTTCTTTGCTCATTTTCATAAAAATTCCACGGTTAGTACGTAACGTTACATTTATAGCATATTTTCATATCATATTCTACTGTAACACCACCATCTATTCATTTCAAGTCACAATCATGTTGCAGCATGTTCACCCACCCTAGTTCTGTACAGAAAAAGATGAACATAATTCAAATAATATTTGTGTCGCCATGGCAACTTTTATAGTCGGTTAGTAACGTTACAAAAAAAGGACATGGAAAAAAACATGAGTCCTTGTGAAAAATATTTCTCGTAAACAGGAGTCATCTGAAATAAATTTGTATCACTACACCATTGACATTGACTTGGCAAGTGGTCTGATGTATCAAATATTGAAATCAGTCTTTTTGGTTTTAGTAGAAACAACAAAAACGCGGTTAGTAACGTTACGGTTTAGTAACGTTACAGTTTGTCCGTCCAAATTAAAAAGATATTTTTATGCTCATGAAAATGCATTTCAAATTCATAGAGGAGACACTGGTTGGTGTATAATATGAAGTGTTTTACAGTATCCAAAAGAAAACAATGAAAAAGAAATTATACTTTTCTTTAAAATCCTATAAAACTGTGTTAAAAGCATGTGTAGTCCCACATATGCCATTTCATGTATAGTTCTGTATCTCAGTAACGAGGACACGACAGTGTGATTTAAAGGTTGGAAGTTAAAGCTCTCTCTATTTCATTGTGATTCCTGAGATAATATAGCTTTAAAAAGAACCAGGATTTGAGAAAAATCAAATAGAAACTTTGGTTGAATGTCCCTCTAATCATGGAATTGCCCATATTCCTTTTATGACACTATGACTACATTGTAAAAGCAAGAGGCCCAAAACCATCCAGTGAACATGAGTTATTATTTATTAAAGGAACTTAGAGAGGATATCAACCAAAAAAATACTTTTTTTTTCACGAGGGCGATTTTGAACATTTTGAGGGAGAAAAACGCCCTTGTGAAATTATTCACGAGGGCTATTTTGGGGCTCACGGGGGCTCTTTTTTTCTTTACATCGTTTTCACTGCTCAAGGGTCTAATAAATGATTATCATGATGTGATCTATTCGATTATGCCATGTTTGGTATGTTTCTGGCGCTTTCCGATCATGCAAAAAGATGTTTTTTTTTTGTTTTTTTCCCCCCCGTGACGTGGCCCGTGACGGGGGCGATTCCAAAGGTATCGGGGGCGAATCGCCCTTTGCCCCCGTGTATTTTTTTGGTTGGAGGATATGTAGTAGTACACTGGCATGACCACACATTCACACAAGTTTTAAAACTAATATACCCCACTGTTCATTCCAAAGCTAAAAATGTTGTTCATTTTATGACATTACACAGAAGCAAGAGGCCAACAACAATCCAGTGAACATTGCTGCTGGGGATCATGAGTCAGAGAGGAGCGACTGGCCTGATATACCCACAGACGAATTTAATTCTAAAGCATGAAAACTCATTCACACAAGTTTTTAAAACTGGTATCTGTCCAGAATAGTAGTATGTAAATTCTGAAGCTAAACGTTTTAAATTCATTATTCCTATTATGACATTAGAAACAAGAGGCCAACAACAATCCAGTGAACTTTGCCGAAATGGAGCATGAGTTACAGAGGGTCGACTGGCATGACCATGCTGCTATGGAGGCTGACAAACGCAGGACAGGTCAGCAACAAAAGAAATTACAAATATTAGATTATTGATTGCAACAGTTACAGTTATTCTATTTTCATCTATAATTATTTATGCATTATACAGTGCTCAAACTTAGCACTGGTCCATTGCCCATGTAGGCACTTAAAATGAGCTCCAGGCAATCCAAATTTGGTTATAAATTTGAATATTACTAATTGCTTGACTCTAGAGGCAACCAAAACTAATAGACTTTGTTATGACTCTGCAACAAAGTGGTAGGAGGCATTATTAATTATGTTATTCTTTGTTTAGGGCCACCGAATTGTGGTTTTGGGCAAAACTATGCTACATGTATCTACATGTACTTGCCTGACCAGAACCAATGTTCAAAACAAATGTTAATGTGTAATTGACCGTCACCATGTAGTATAGGTCAGATCCTAATCATTCGTTAGATTGGAATCGGATCATGTAGTGATGGCAGGGCTCGACACTAGCACTAGCCCTATTGCCCGGGGCAAATAAAATAGCATAAATGCTCTAAATTGGTTGCCCATTCAGGCAACTAAATTATTCGTCAGCTATGAGAGGATAATGTAATTCCTTAGGTTTAAATCTCCTCTAGGATTAAGTGGACAAGTCAACGGTATGTTTAGGCAAGTAATATTTGAGCCCGAATGGGCCACTCGGGGGAAAAAAGGTAGTGTGGAGACTTGGTAATGGGCTTTAGGTCTTCTTCTTCTTGCGTATGAGGCAGCGCAGCTTCTATGCAACATCACGCAAGTTTTGTAGCCAGTGAACAGTGTCGGGGTCCAAGTTGTTTAAATCTGGGTTTGGGTGGCCGGGGGGGCGAAGGATTGGGCACTCTTCAATGCTTTAGGTTACAACTGGTTTTATTGGCTTTCTACAGGTCCGGGTGAGAATGGGATTGCAGTGAAGCTGACGGAGAGTATGAAGCGGTCTCAGAGAGACGACACCAAAGCCAACGGATTCAACGAGAGAATCAGCGACATGGTCTCTCTGGACCGCTCGGTGCCTGACATCAGAAACCCAAGGTAGTGTGTGCTTAAAAGGGACGATCGCCGTACTAGGGTTCTCTATAGCTCAGTCGGTAAGAGCACCGGTCTAGCAATCCGGAGGTCTCGTGTTCGAATACCTTTGGAATCTCATTTTCTTTGCTCTTTTTCAATCATATTATGTATTTGTGGTCAGTTTCTCTATATGTTTGAATTAAAAGGGATCTAGTAAACATTGTCAAAATCTACAAATTTTACTTCAAACTGTAAGTCCTTGGTTCTTACGTACATGTACAGTACCTTGTTGTACTCAAATGATCTATGGAATCGGGTAACAGTGACAGTTTTCCGAATTTCTCTATCGTTATAAAGATATAATATTATTGAAATGTTCAGATTTGAAAGTCTCTGTGGGACACTTTGAACTGTGTTCAAAATTAGTGCAATGATTTTAATAGCAAATTTCACTTTGCATTATTGCTCATTATCTGGTCATATGACATTCATTTAACATGGAATGTTCAACATTACTCAATGGACATATAGCTACACGTTATCAACCCTTCATCATTTTATGCACACATCAACAAAGTTTCTAGATCCCTTTTTACCGTATGCTTTTCCCCTTTTCCATTTTGTCGTGCACAGATGCAAGGAAGTGAAATACCTCGCCAAGCTGCCCAACGTCAGCGTGATCATCCCATTCCACAACGAAGCCCTGTCTTCCCTGAAACGCACCGTTCACAGCGTGCTCAATCGTTCGCCGCCCCATCTCATCCATGAAATCATCCTCGTAGACGACTACAGTGATAGAGGTGAGAGCATCACACTTCAAACACATCAAACTTGACTATTGGACAAATTTGGAGTTAGTTTAACCTTAATGACCTTTTTATAGCCACTTTATTTATAATCATGATAATATGGTCATTTCTATAATGCAGCTACATGTACTAATGTATTATACTTTTCGCCCTAAGTCATCCATGAAATCCTCCTCGTAGATGACTTTAGTGATCAATAGAGGTGTGAGCATCACACACACCCTCATTCATAATGCAAATGTTATCATTTTCATGGGATCCCCTGTTCCTATTCCTATTTTAGCTTCTTCATAAATACGTTAACTTGACCATTAGACAAATTTGGAGTTAGATTGACCTGTATGACCTTTTAATAGCCACTTTATTTATAATAATGATAATGGAAATTTCTGTAGCGCAGCTACTATAACAATCAGGGATGCCAGAGTTCCGGCTATAGCCGGAATTCCGGCTTTTTCGTTTTTTTACAAAAATTCCAGCTCAAAAAAAAAAAAAAAAAAACGATAAAAAAAAAAATAAATTTTTTTTTTTTTTTTTTTTTTTTTTTAGGGGATATGATCCCCAAAATAAGCTCAGATTGCACCAGAGAGCTTCCAGGGCCCAAAAGCGAGCCCTGGACCCCGGCTAAAGGGACTTCGCGCTTCGCACTCGCGACATGCGCTTCGCGCGCATTATTTTGAGTCTCCAAAAAATTTCAGGCCCTGGAGAAATTTGACACTGGCATCCCTGAACAATGTATTTCCGCCCCAACTCACCCATGAAATCATCCTCGTAGATGACTTCAGTGATAGAGGTGTGAGCATCACACACACCCTCATTCATAATGCAAATGTTATCGTTTTCATGGGATCCCCTGTCCTATTTCTATTCTAGCTTCTTCATGAATACGTAAACGTGACCATAAGATAAGCTGGGATAATTCAAGCTTTATTGTATTCAAGGGAGCCCCAGTCCTGTTTGTATCTTCTTCATGAATGTGTGAACTTGACCATTAGAAAAGCTGGGAGTTTGATAGCCTGTAAACCCGTATTTAACAAGGATTTTACAATCTGAATGGATGGACACTTGTGTATTCATGTAGCAACTCTCAAAGTACATTTGTAAATCCCCTCTTTGTGTTAATGTGCCTTTATTAGTCAACTGTCTTGAGTTATTTTGTCATTTTGCATCTGATTAATATTCTGGTATATTATTAAGGGAATTATTTTATTGCTGTCCAAATTATACAAATACTCAACATCATTAAAGTAGCTTTGAAGATTCTGTTATGAGGACATTGCACGCTAATGAAAAGATTATAATACACATGAAGTGACCTTTCTTGTAAATCCCAAGATAAAATTATTTTAAATAAAACAGATTTTAGTTTGTTGTGATTTGCCTGTTAACCCACACGATATACAAATATGTTAGTCCTATTATTATTGAAAAAGGGGTTTGGATTTGCATTTTATAAAGAATGTGTCTTTTGATTGAAAATTTCATAGTAATAGTTGTTACCTAATTAACAGAGCTGCCAACCGTTCTTTTTTGCCAGAATTATTATCTTTTTGAAACATTTATTATGGCATTCCTTTTTTTCATGTAAAATCTATTTTATACTAATTTGTAATCACTTTGTATATATTTAATGAATTATGAATGTATCCCATGATCTTCTGATTATATTATTGGATATGCACAGGATACATTACAATCTTGTATCCAAGCAGAAACACTCAAGACTAGAACCATCTCATTGAACACACCATTGCCTTTGCTACTTCACTTTTTCAAAATTACTTGTAATAGTCATTGCTTATAAATTGCAACTAAATCATTTACAACAAATTCCTAGTTTTGTTTTCAAGTCCTTTTTGAGGCAATCTGTTTTTTTTTTTCTGCTATTTTTACTACATTGGCAGCTCTGGTTTAAGCTAACTAGTGTGACCATTAGATGATTTGAGAGCAATTACCTGACTGTCCCTCTAAAGGGACTTTAGTAACATTGTCCAAATCCCAAAAATCCAATTTAAATTCTAGCGGTTCCCTCATACCTTGTTGTAATCGTACTGACAATAAAATCATGTGGCAGGTTACGGTCTTTCAAATTTCCCTTTCGTTACAAAGATATGTACGATTGAAGTGTTCAAATAATAAAATCTCAGTTGGAGTTTTGAAACCGTGTACAAAGTGAGTGCAGTGAGTTAGTGAATATCACTTTGCATTTTTGCTCATTACTCGGCCATGCAACATCCATTTGACTTGAAATTTTCACACAATACCCTGTTGACATATTAGATGACAACAATATACATTTCGTCAACCATTCATCACTTTTTGCACATGTCAACAAAGTTACTAGATCCCTTTAAACATTGTCCAAATCCTCAAAACTTCCTTGGAACTATAGTACATGTAGTTCTCTCATACCTTATCTTATTCATATTAACAATAAAAGCACAGGACAGGTTTTGGATTTTCAAATTTCCATTTCGTTCAAAAGATATGTATGATTGAAGTGTTCAGATATGAAATTGTTTACAGGATAAATTTAAGCCGTGTACAAAGTAAGTACAATGATTTAGTGAATATCACTTTTCATTTTTGCCCATATCTCCGCCAAAAAACATCCAATTAACGTGAAATTTGCACACATTACTTTGTGGACATATCAGATCACTCCAATACACATTTTAATAGTCACTCATCACTTTTTGCACTTGCTAACAAAGTTACTAGATCCCTTTAATTGTACAGTGCTATCAGGTGGTAGATCTGGTATGCAAGCCACTAACATGCAGATGATTTCACACCTTTGTCTGAGTGGGGATGATATTACTTCAGGGCATTATGCTATACATTGAGCCCACACCTATGCCTTATTTTCCTCTTTTTTTTGTAAACCCTTTCCCATCAAGATTCTGAATTTTCCTTAGACTTTGTACATGACCCATCAGGTTCTAGTACGCAAGTCATAAGGGGTTTAATTCATGTCGAGAGAAACGTGGCAGGAAATGTTTGTCACCAGTACACCGACACCCATTTTATGATACAAATTAGCATCAATATTCTATATGGCCTTTGAGTGTCTAGCACCTTGTGCGTTGGCCGGCTTCACGTGCCAAAAGGCACAGTTGCTGCAATGTATAGTAATGATAAATACAAAATGTTGACAACTACTTGTCATGTTTTCATCTTTGTATGCTATATGGACAGTTTCATACTACTAAAGATAATGAAGAGCACTGGTTGAGCTTTGTATTTAGTAGAAAATAAAACTTGACATACAGTACCATTCATAAATATATTTGCTTGATTTTGCCTAAATATTTGTTATAATGACAAAGCCAAACTCTCATTCATCTGTACCTAATGAAATAATAATTTTTTTTAAATTTGTCAATGTCGGGTTGAAAATCTGTTTTGCTCGATCGGGCCAACAAAATATGACTTTTATACATTTTTGCTGGCCCGAAGAGCAAATTCACTGGCCCCAGGCAAGCAGGCCAGTGTGAGTGCAAGGCTTACTAAAAATATTTCTGAAAAATTATTTATCTTTGCTATATTCCCAGCCTATTCATGAAAAGTGTATATAACCAGTATTTGTTTTTTGCTAATATTCCCAGCCTATTTGAATCATTTCTATATAAAAGTGATATTAACCCCTTGACTACGGGAACCGAGTGGGTTATGTACAAAGTCTATGGAGATTTCAGAAACTTGTAGGGAACGGGTTAACTTCATAAGATTTTCCCCTTTTATGGCACTTAATACAGCGTTTCTAAGTGCTGTTAAATAATAATATTTTGTTTGTCTTTTCTATATTCCCAGCCTATTTGAAAGGTCCGTTGGATGAGTACATGCAGCTGCTGCCGAAAGTGAAGATCATGCGTCTGCCCAAGAGGGAGGGGCTGATTCGCACCAGACTGCTGGGGGCTAAGCCAGCCAGGGGGGACGTGGTGTTGTTCCTGGACTCGCATTGTGAAGCAAACTACAACTGGCTGCCTCCTTTACTGGGTATGTCAATTAATCATAATGGTGGTTGTAGGGGTGGTGTTGGTGGCGGTGGCACTGGTGGTGGAATTGGAAATGACATTAAAGGTGACAGTGGTGGTGGTGGTGGTAATGGTGTTTGCGATGATGATGGTGATGATGATGATGATGATGATGATGATGATGATGATGATGATGATGATGATGATGATGATGATGATATGATGACAGTGGTAATGACAATGATGATGGCAATCATGGTAATAATGACAATGGTTATATGATGATAATGAAAGATAATGATCTATAATAAAAATTAACTATAACATGATGCTACCATTAGGTTTCATATTAAAATAAGGCATTTGAGAGAAACAGAGAAAACCGTATGGATGCACATTGGGCTAGGTGCGATTTCTCTTGGATTTAGAGTGCTCAGCAAACATGGAAATACAAGTGCCTTGCTAAAGGCTACATATGCCACATTGCATTCTCAATTTCTCTGCATTGCTTGGTAGATAAGCATTGCTGATATTTATTGACATGAATTGACTATAAGAACTCTTGCCTGATTGTTTTGTTGAGGTAGCATACTTACTTTGTGCAGCAGGAAGGTCATTACTAATTGAACACATTGTCATTGATTAATAATGTCCTCATTCTCCTGTCACTCACTCAACCAACAATACTCATCTTTCTATTCACTGATTTAGATTCATAGATTGCATGTAGGTCCATGTTAATTGTTCTTTAGAATTTGTTTCATCTGACTACAATAGCCATCTAGTTGTCATAGTTATTTTCCTCAACTGCTCTAGAATATGTCCTTCAAGTCACATATCAGAATGTCATTACTACTTGCCTCATTTTAATCTTTTCATTTGAATAATTTCTTGGTTCTCAACCAACATGAACAATGCTTGTATTTTGCAGCTATTTTGGGAAGATCAGTTTTATTTGCTACCTTTTTTCATTCGGGCATAATTATGTCCCTGAAAGAATTGTTTCAAGATGACACTATACAACTGATTCATGTTATTTATGTTAATGAAAGTTCTGAGCACTTATAAACTGCACGAGATTTGTGGTTCCAAATCAAATCAGAATGTCATTACTAATTACTGCACAAAGTGACAATTCTGATCTCCTGGCATTCAACCATTTCAGCTTTTATTGTTTCTTATGGGCTATGAGGTTCATTCAGTTGTCATATAATGTCATCCACTGCATTATAAACTGTTCTAGATTTGTTTTTAAATTCAAGTCATAAACAAAATGTCACTAATTAAGTGACAAAGTGACATTTCTAATCTAGTCTTGGTATCCTACCAATCACGTTACAAATTATATTTAGCCATGTCCTTTGTTCTTTTGAGAGTTGGACTATGTGGTTTATTACATTGTTAATAACTAGAGCTGCCAACTAGTACAACTTTGCCATATGTAGTACGATTTTTGGATGTAAATAGGACAGTATGATTTGAAAACAAGAAATATGATTTTTTGAAAATTTGTTATCAACTGCTTTGTACAAGATTTTGTACATTTGTCTTGCTTGCCAAATTCAGTGTATTTTCTACTCTAAGTATGAGTTTTTGAAGCAAGAAGTCCACTAAATAAGACTTCACATTGCTGACAGATCCCTTCCCCTTGCAGTTAGGGCACGGTCACATATCACTGGAAAGCGTATACATACGGCAGCGAAAAAATTAATATTTTTATTTCGGGGGCTCCGTTTTCGGGGGCTACAAATATCCGGGCTCTTTTTCGAATTTCTGGGGCTACTAATTTATTTATTTTTAAATATTTTTTTCGGGGGCGAATTTGGGCATTTCGCGGGCGAATTCGCCCGCCACCCCTGTGTATTTTTTTCGCTGACATACGGATGCCCGACGAAAAGAAAATTTGCAAAATAAAATTATCCGCTGTTGAAAGTTGTCTTCATTGCTTCATGCACAAAATTTTCCGCCATATAGAACAAACTGAAATTTTTTCTCTCCGTCGGGCATCCATTTACGCTATCTGGTGATATGTGACCAGGCCTTTAGCACTGATGCTGATAGCCAAGTGTTTATGAACTGTGACCAATAATTCACAAGCTATATCCCAAAAGGGTAAGGTGGTTGGGGATTGTGGGCATGAATCAATAATGGACTGATGATTGGTGGCCGGGAGGTAAATTGAGTACATGTTGGGGAGAAGGGAACCATTATAAGCATATCTGACCTGGATAATAGGAAGTACATGTATAATGTTCATATTTATTTAAGCATCCGTGCTGAATTGTATGTTAGGGAGTAAGTTTTAAGCTATTCATTAAATTCCAAATTACAGAAATTAATACCAGAAACTATAAAAATACCGATCTGTATTTTGATATGTGCTTTGAAATTAAACAAAATCACAATGATTGAGCATTAACAATCTTTTAAGGGGTCTGCCGAGTAACAACAGGTTATTGTCTTCCTGGTTTAGTTCCTCATACAATATAAATTGCTATTCTCAATCTACAGACCTAAATCAAAATGTTCATAATCAGACATCAGTGTATACATGTATTCATAATTGGTGCTTTATAAGAGAAACATTGTTTTTCAGAGCGTATCATCGCCCTGAACAGGTGTTGCATCGTGTGCCACATGATAGACTTCCACCATGCGTCTCGGGCAAACTTTCTAGGGGTCTGCACTCTGCAGTATGAGAATAAGTTCCTGGTTCAATTCCTCATGCAATATGAATGGATAGTCTTAATCTACAGACCCATATCAACATGTTCATCATCAGTGTATATATTTAACCCATTGTCTGCGGGAACCTGGTGGGTCCTGTATCATTCAATAAGGATTGCAAAATCAGGGTCCATATTCATGAAAGCCTGCTAGCTTAGTTCCTTGCTAAGTCAATTATGGATGACGTCCCCATAAAGTAAACACAAAATATTTTAGTCGCTAACTAGGGTTAACTTAGTGGGTACCTAAGGCTTACCCAGTTGACCATAGTTGGGGACTAGGAAAACTGTGTGTTGCTCAATAAACTGCACATCACAAATACACTTAGCAAGGAACTAAGCTAGTGGGGTTTCATGAATATGGGGCCTGGTTAATTGGTTTTTCAATAAGTGTTGATGGATCATTGTTTTCAGAGCGCATCGCACTGAACCGGCGCCGTATCGTGTGTCCCATGATCGACGTGATCAGTAACGAGGATTTCCACTATGAGTCTCAGGCAGGGGACGTTATGAGGGGGGCCTTCGACTGGGAGCTCTACTACAAACGCATCCCAATCAGCGAAGGAGAGAACAAACGACGCACACACGAGAGCGACCCTTTCAGGTAAGTCAAAATCAATGTCTTTCTGAGCCTGAGGCCATAAGTTGTGTAAGTTGTCAAAGTTGTGAAATGTACGGGAGACTTGCGCTATGAGTCGCAGGCAGAGGATGTGATGCGCAGAGCCTTCAACTGGGTACTTTACTACAAAAGCATCCCAATTAACGAAGCAGGGAACGAACGACGCACACACGAAATTCATCCTTTCAGGTGTTAAGTCAAAACAGATATCTTTCTGAGCCTGAGGCTGTAAATCAAAGTGGTGAAATGTACAGAAGAGGGCTTATCTTCTTGTATCTACATTTTAAGCTAAACTTATCAGCTCCAAGCTATAATTCCTAAGCACTTGGCTAGAAGGCTGAAGGTACCAATTTTTAATTTTGGAGATCAACAGACCAACTAAACATGATGCAAGGGCTTTGCTAGCTTCTACTTGATTGTTTTTCTTAATAAGAAAAAAAAAACTAAATAAGCAAAAATCACTTTGAACTTAAACAGTCAATTTGTGCTTTGCCATTTTCTAAAAGTAGTTAAAAAAAAGAAGTTTGGTTTGTCAAATTTCTTCTTTGTTTTTTCCCTTTGCCTGTGATCTGTATCTGTGGGTTTTCTCTCGCAATATATTATTCTACAATAGCGCCCTGGATGGATTTCTCTCTTTTAATAATTGATTTGTCTACTTTGAGATGCTTGCGTTATTCATACAACCTCAAATTCAATATCCATGGCAACCTTCATGTATATATACATATTTCAAATTATCTTGGATAAAGCTACTACGGAGCTTATTTCCTTTCATATATCTAACATCCAAGTAACCTTAGATACTAAATCTTCTGGGATAGCACCTTTCAGTTGTACTTGATATTATGTATATATTATAGTAATTAATACGCAGTATGGTATGCTGAACCTTTCTTTCTTCTATTTCAATTTCTTACAGCGCATAGAGACATATGTGATACGCGCGTTATAAATACATGTACATTATTATTATTATTATTATTATTAAATCTAAATGCAGGGGTAATGACTTTCCCCCTTCTCTCTTCTATCATTTGACTACTCTAACACTTTCATTATCCAGAATTGTTTTATTTAACTTATTAAGAGTTTATTTGTGTTCTTGAGATGCTCCTATTATTCATACAACCTCAAATTCAATATTTATTCCAGTTCACTTGGATAAAGTTTTAGCAGGGCTCATTTTCAATCATAAATGATAAATGATAAATCTAGTATGCCGTCCCCCTTCTCCCTTCTCTAATTTGATGCCCTCGTCTACTCTAACACTTTCACCGTCCAGTTCACCCCGGGTGGTTCTGTCTCTTTTAATAATTGATTCTTGTTCTTGAGATGCTTGTATTATTCAAACAACCTCAAATTCAATATCTATTCTAGTCACTTGTACCATTTTCAAGCTTACCGTACCGATGAAAATACCGATAGAAAAGACCGATGGAATTTCTTATGTAAACAACGGGCAATTCGCAACTTCTCCTCTGTCGCGTTCATAGTGCAGGGGAATTTAATCGCCTTTTGCATTCACCGGCCGGAAGTGAAGAATTGTTGCGCAATCGCTTGCTGGCAGATTAGTGGATTGGCAGTGCGATTGACAGTGCGAATTCCAAGGAAAGAGACAGAACATGGGTGCGATATCGACGATCGTGATAAAAAAATCCACTATACTTTCAATAAATTTGTTAGTGATCCGTTTTAAATATTGTTCAGTTCATCATTTGGTTATATAAATATATATTTTGTAATAAATATATTATTATAACGATGTACATGAATTATTATTATTGTTTAAACCTTTATATTCATGCAACATACAAGTAAAACGAATCAATTTATACGTAAACAAAACATCAACAAAAACAAGTGCACGATACTCGAGGTTCACTTTACACGAGCTAGCTATGCTGGCGCAGCATAATATTATCGCATGCCGTGTTCCGAAAAAAAGCGCGCGTTAAGATAACGACCTTTGACCGTTTTCATCGGTGTTTTTCACCCGAACCATTTCATGCTGCCTGTTCTATCGGAGTGACACCGATAGAAAGAGAATTTCTCCTACTCTAAAGTAGGAGAATTTAATCGCCTTTTTCTCTTCTTTTCATCGCCTATTCTATCGGCTTTTTCACCTCTGTAGCATTCATGCTGGCCGTTTCATCGGATGCGTCCGGACGCATCCGATGAAAAGTCCGTAAGCTTGAAAGCAACATTGGATAAAGTTTTAGCAGGATTAATTTACAATCATAAATCTAGCGTCAAAGTAACTTGACATTTATGCAGGACTGGCCGTCCCCCTTCTCTCTTCTCCCATTTGATGACCTTGACCTTGTCTACTCTAACACTCTAACACTTTCACCATCCAGTTCACCCCGGGTGGTTCTGTCTCTTTTAATAATTGATTCCTGTTCTTAGGATGCTTGTATTATTCATACAACCTCAGATTTGATATTCATGATAATCTGTCTTTCTAGTTCACTTGGACAAGGTTTTATCAGGGTTTCATTTACAATCATAAATCTGGTGTCAAACATTTAACACTAAATATAAATTCAGAAAAGGCCTTCATTCTTCTAGAGCTCTCTTCCCATTTGATGCCCTTGTCTACTCTTACCACTTTCATTATTCAGTAAGGTTTTTATTTAACTAACCAACATTTAACTACCAACAGTCCTTTTCAGGACTAAACCAACAGTCCTTTCTAGGACTACAAACAGTCCTTTCTAGGACTACCACAGTCCTTTTTAGGACTAACAAATCAGTCCTTTTTAGGACTAACAAATCAGTCCTTTTCAGGACTCACCAATCCTCCCCTCTTACATGGTGCAACCGCAAACCACACATATTATCTACACCACCATGGAAACCGATACTTACAAGCAACATTTAACCAATAATTGATTTGTGGTCTTGAGATGCTCCAATTATTCAAACAACCTCAAATTCAATATCTATTCTAGTCACTTGGATAACATTTGAGCAGAATACATTTACAATCATAAATCTAGCATCAAAGTAACATGACATTTATGCAGGACTGGCCGTCCCCCTTCTCTCTTCTCCCATTTGATGCCCTTGATCACTTTCATTATCCAGGATTGTTTTAAAGGGATAGTTTAATATTGGTCAAACTTTACTTTAGTACAAAAGGTAACCAAAACCTGCATCATTACAGTACAAACTAATAGTTATAACTCCACCATGCTCGAAAGGTATACACAATTACAAACGACTAAGTAAAAACGACTAAGTAAAAACCCTGTTATCATTTTAAAAAGAGCTGTTACAACTCAAGAGGGTGCTCTCTAAAAACTCATTGGTTTTAGCCATTTTTTCATACAAAATTTAATGTTTTGTATAGCGACCACAAAATTAGTGCTTGAGCGACCAAGGCATCAACTCGGTCGCCTCTGGTCACTCAAGGCTCCAATCCTGAGCAGTTCAATGCATAAAACAAACTTTTATAATGACAATAAACTTCAGACAGCTTATAGATTGACGTTGGCTGGTCACCTAGCTATCACATTTCAGTCTCTAATATATGGGATTGAATATTCCAGGGTCATCGTTACATCGAGTATATTAAATCTGTCAAATTCCTTATTAAGGAATTCAACAGATTTTCGTATATATTTTTCAAACGTAGTTTCAGTACATAATTATAAATGTTAATTATATGTGTACAAAAGAGTGAACATTTATTAAAATAATTATAAGTATCATAAAATCGCGTCCTTCTATCTGATGTTTGAACAGCCGGTTAATTTCTCAACATTTGCGTGGAGTACTATTTACTGAGTATTAATAATTTATTACAGTTTTATTTGTATTTTATCATCAAGGTTATCACGTGGACGTGGTTTGGCAAAATAGTCTCGTTGGCACTTAACCAATTTAATCAATCAGTCCTAGGCCCCGTTGCAGAAAGAGATACAATCGATTGTAAGTTACAATTGATTGTAAGTCAGAAAACTTACGCGTTTCAACCAATCAGATTTGTGCATCTAAAACATGTGATCTGACTTACCATTAATTATTGCATCTTACAATCGATTGTATCTCTTCCTGCAACAGGTCCCTGAACGGGTTTAAAAGTATTGTATGATTTTGATAGTTAGAAATGTGGTAAGAGTCTATTTTAAAGGGATCTAGTAACATTGTCCAAATCCTCACAATCAAAATGTAATGGTAGTGGGCACTGGTTTTTTTAAAGATGCCAAATGTGTCAACCAACATGGTCAAAATTGAAATTAAGTGAACTAACTTCAAACATGTTTTTTTAACATTGACACAACTTATATTTTCGTGAAATAGAAATATCTGGGCTTAATCTATCCCCAATTCTGCGAAATATCTATGGACATTTAGGATTTCCTATATTTAAAAGAAAAATATGATATATTTTCACATTGCCATACTAAAATCCTACTATTCCAAATGGCATTACAAATAATACAAATAATTAAAGTGGGCTTCTGACATCATGTGTGCCATTTTCAGGGCTTCTGTTTCTTAAATTTTAGTTTTTAGGTCATTTTAAAGTGAAAAATAGCCTTAAAATTTGAATTTTGCAATTTGAAGTTTTTGTAATGCAAATTTTTTTTACTGTTGTTGGTTCAAACTTATTGTATGGAAACAATACATGATAGGAAATATTTACATGATATAAAATTGGAGCAAGACACTTGCAAACAAAATTCAAATTTGATTCTTGTATGTGTTTCGGACGTTACACATTGTTAACATTTACCCTTTTTTTACACTTCTATGACCAGTTGTGGTTTAAATCTTTGCTATTTTGGAATATTTAAATACAGAAAATATATTTTTAGATGTAAATCTATCCAAATTCTTCTTTGAAATGGTCAAATTAACTTCATAGCACAGAAAGGGGTCTTCTATCAACCATAGACATTATAGTACAGTACAGTACATGTAAACTTGATTTATATATAATTATATGTTCAGATCTCCAAAGTAGAGACAATTTTAAGGGTTTTAGTGAAATTATGAAGTACTGTGTACCTAGTACTACAATAACTACAATTTGAGAATTGTGATCTGTAATTTATTGTAGTAAAGTTGCATTATGTTATGACATACCCTATTTTGTTTCGGACGTTACATGGTGTTAACATCACTTCAAAACATATCTTAACTCGCTTTGTTTGCACGATTTTGCAAGCAAAACCCATAAATATGTGCATTAATTGAACTCCCAACGAAAGGGATAGTGAATGAAGTCCATATTGATAGACAAAATCCAAGATTTTGTACAAATATTACATGCAATTAGAAACTGTTATTAATATACAGTCAAAGGATGATCGATGTGACTTTCCAGAGTTTCCTTCATCATTTTACAAAAGATAAAAGTAAATTGTACAATGACATACATTGTATATGATTTGAATTTTCCATTTTCTTATTTTGATAAAACATGAAGCTCAAACTAATTTTAGCAAACTATTATCGAAAATTAGAATAACTGATCAATATGATATTAGCAAAACCTCAAATTCAAGTTATAATGGCACATGTACAGTACACTTGTATGTACCACATAAGGTTATGGTCAAGAAAATATATTTGTTCCAGCAGATATGGTTACATTTTTCAAACATAGCTGACTTGGGCAAAAATGTAATTGATCATAAACCAGTAATGTTCTGGAAATTGCCTTAAGAATAAGATAAGGAATTATCTTGGGGTACATGTACTGTACCTATAGTTTACATGGCATATGCCATATAGTATTTCAAAACTAACTTTTGTTTTAACATGTGGATTTTTTTAATACAAATGATTAACATTTTAATTAGTGTCAGTAAAACATGTGGATCAATGCAGATTATTTTCTTCTTATCAAGTTTAAGTATATGAAAAAAACATGTTTTGCAACTTTGAGTAAATTTAGCATAGTTATACTGTACTCTTGTATACCACTAAAAGGCTCTGTTAATGAAAATGTCTATATTTCCACTAAATGAATAATGAAACAGAGACTTAACATTTGTTTCTTATAGAACATTATAAAGGCAATCAACCTAATAATGCATTTGATGTGATACAAAAAACAAAATCAGTATACATGTAGTTCTGTGTGTACTTTACAACATGAACAATTATGGGGCAAAAATAGCAATTCCTCACATTTTATAAATAAAAGTTCCTTCCCAGAGACAAATAACTGATAATTTATTTTTCAAAACACTTTTGCTTGGAGCAGGAAGCATATAGATCATGAAAAATGTAGATAATACTTTTTTAAATGTTCCAAATTGAATTTTTTGTGCAATCAAAATGTGTGTTAACACCATTTTGTAACGTCCGAAACGAGCTCACAATACCATACCAAATATTCTGTAAATGGTAAACAAAATACAGGAGTTGTTGCAGCAGGTAGTGTTTCAGTTCCACAAAAGAAAGGTTATTGTTCCAAGTAGATTAGTCATATCATTCACTATATCAAGTGTCTTGTAAATCTTTAGTGGTTACAAATTAGCTGAGAAAAATCGATGAAAAATTGGTGAAAATGTGGATTTGGGGCAGACTAAGCATCTAAATGTTATTAAAGCATCATGTATTTTGATGATTATGTTTCATTTACATGATCTAAATGAATAATAATAACCATATATTATCATTTTGAAAATAAATGCACTAAAATATCAATTTTGTGTTAACAATTACCCCATGTAACGTCCGAAACACATTTGTTTACATTGGTTGATCTCAAACATTTGTTTTGGCAATTAATTACCCAATTCATGTGTAAATTTGTTTCAAAATGAATACTATTTTATATTATGATGATTGATTCATTTAATGTGCCCTTTCCTGTGACTTATGAGCTTATAAGTTACATTTTTGGTTTCGGACGTTACATTTGTTTCGGATGTTACAAATGTTAACGGAAAGTTAACTTTAAAGATATAATCATAATACAATAAGTTATTGCATTTTTTTTTTCTGTGATGGGAAGGTACATCAAGTCTCTTCAAAACTGAGATAAATAATTGTTTGTGTTATCCCCCTTTTAAAAATTATTTCTAAAGAAATATTGTTTCGGACGTTACAAAATTGTAAACGGAAAATGAGAGCATGTGTGCATTTCATGTTTTTTTTTTTTTTTAATCGCTGGCTTAAGAAATCAGTCATTTCCCTTTTAGGCAATATGATGAGGAAACTGTTAGTTCAATTTTCATACTGATATCATTTCAATAAATTATGATACTGGTAGGGGTAATGAGGGGTTAAATTGTTAACGGAGGATGTAACGTCCGAAACACCAATTTTGATGGCATTGTACTGTCAAAATATTACTTTACATATTAAGCGCCGTTAATTTTCTGAAAGTTTAACTCACACTCGTTCATAATTATCAACAAATAAAAAAACAAAAAAATCTGTTAGTGTTTTTTTATACCTGAACATAATTGAACCCATTTTTGGTTGACAAATTTCCGTTAACAATTGGCCCTTTAGGGTTATCTGACCTATATAAAGGGAAGTCCAAATATTTTCGTTAAGGTATGGGAGATCAATCTAGGTGGATGCTATAAGAAAATACAAAAATAAGTTTTCAGTTCAGTATGTTTTTAAAAATACAGGCCCTCAAAGTGCCATTAAGCCTTTTGGCACCTTTAAAAAAACCAGAGCCACATTGCTGTATTCGTATTAACAATAGAAGCATGGGACAGGTTTTGGTTTTTTAGAATTTCCCTTTCGTTAGAAAGATATTTAAGATTGAAGTGTTCTGATGTTAAACTGTCCACTGGACACGTGCGTGTACAGATGCCAATTAATTACACATGTGCATATAGAATATGCGACCAGAAATTCAAATGGCCGCCCACTTGTCTAATGAGACCACCTGTCTACACCGACCACTTTTCGCCGGTCCCTTGAGCGGTCGCTATAGACAGACTTTGACTAGTCTATAAGCATTGTTTGTATTTTTCTAAAAAGTCAAAATGTCCCCCGGCCGGTAGACTTATGAATAAAATAGTTTGAAATCAAATTCTTCAACTATGAGAGCATTTGAAAGGGAATGATTCTCATTTTACATGTTTTATTCAAGAACTTTCAAATGGAATTAAAACCAACCAATTTATTGTCAAGGGGCATATCAGGAAGTACTAATACTCAAGTGTACCTTTAATTTAATTTTGTAGTAATTTCCTTGAATTAAGTCATTTCAGTGTGTATCACAACCAATTAAAATGTTCAGCTTGGTACTGAGAAGTGCCATTCATGATTCATTCAAAACTTATATATTGTCAGTATTTTTTGCATGAAGGAACAAATCAGTACATCTATTTCCATAATATTGTGACTTGAATGACTTGAGTGAAAAAATGTGGCATTTATAGGGTTTACCTAAATAAGGAGAAAGATCACAGATATATAGATTACAATAAGAGGGAGCCACTTTGAAGAAACACAAACAGAAAGTAATCCAGGGTGAGAGTGGTAGGTGTTGTTAGGCAGCCATCCATCGCTTAATAGACCTCGTACATTATGTATCTCTCTTCATCTCTTTCACACCATGCTTTCAGACAGGAGAAAATCCATGTATCTATAGGCAAAACATGTATTACAGGCAAACCTTTCTTAGTGGCCATCTGTCTATAACAGCCAACCTGCCTACTGTGTCGCAACAAAAGTAATCCCTTCCAAGGAAAACAAGTTTATGAAACCTGTCTGTAGAGGACACCTGTTTACAATGGCCACTTTTCTTGTTTCTCTTGGTTCGAACGAATTGTACAGATATGCCAGAAATTAAAACTTGACCATGAAAAAGAGAACAGATATTAGGTGAGAAAGCTACTTCTAAGGGACACAGAAACAGAAAGTAAGCCATGGTGAGGATGGTAGGTGTCGTTGGTCTCCCCTGGGCAGGCATCTGTCACCTCACAGCACTCACTATGTATCTCTTCATGAATCTCTTTTTCCCCTTCCTCGCTTTCACATCTAGGAGGAATTTCATGTATAATATAAATTATATAAATATGAATTTGCTCTCCGTTTTTTTTTATATACCATTCAGACTCTGATCTGACATGGCCTATACATGTACTTTGTTGATTTTGAGGACATTATTTTTGTAACCCTTTACTTACGGGAACCAGGGAGGCTATGTACACAATCTATGGGGATTTCAGAATCTCATGCGAAGGGTTTAATGTTTATTATGCAGAGCATTATGTAAAGTTACATGCGTACATACTTTATACACATTGCTCTCTCTGTAATCTCTTTCCAGTTTATTTTATCTTTGGAATGTTTATGGCTATTAATGAATTTGCAATGGCAAATTTAAGCACCTTTTTACAAAACCTTTCACTTGACAATGTTGTACAATACGACACATACAATATATTTTTAGTGTGAAAGTCGCACATTGTATTGATTGTATAGTCATGCGGGCATTGCTTGATGCTGTTTTTTAGTCATGTTTGAAAGGGGAGGGGTAAGTCATGCAGTTCTCTACAGCCTCTCACCAAGTGTCAACCCAATTTGCCACATGGTAAATAGTTGACACATTTCAAGAACTGCTGTAATTTGTTAAAATGCAAATGTCACACATTGTATAATCATGCCTTCATTACTTCATTGCTTGAAACACGGTTTTGTAGTCATGTGTGAAAGGAGAGGGGTAAGACATGCAGCCTCTCTACAGCCTCTCACCAAGTGTCAACCCAATAATCACTGGGGAACAATGCTCCCTACCACATAATAAATAATTAATGCCTTTCGAAAACTGTCCTAATTTTTAGATATCCCTTATCCAGACCCTTTTACTAACCTTTCACTTCAGTATGTTTTATTAGTACACCATGGGCAGGCGATAACTTTTCAGTATGAACTTCACACACTGTATACAGAATAGTCATGCAGGCATTGCTTGATGCTGTTTTTTAGTCATGTGTGAAAGGGAAGGGGTAAGCCAAGCAGTCTCTCTACAGCCTTTCACCAAGTGTCAACCCAATAATCACTGGGGAACAATGCTCCATGCCACATAGTAAATTATTGATGTATTTCAAGAACTGTTCTAGTTTGTGAATCTCGCTTACCCATATTGTATTTAGTGTGTTCATTTCAGGTGGCTTTGGGATGTGTCAAAAAAAAATATTTGACGCAAATTTCATGCTTGCTCAAGTTCTTGTATTCTTGGAAGTATTGTATGTCATGAAGTGCTCGCATCATGTCTCAGTCGATGAATATTGAATAATAATATGTCATTTTAATCCAATCCGATTCAATGTGACACATTTGTGTCAGTGTTGTTTGACAGTTTGTGTTCTTTGCTAATATCCTAGGACCCCATTCATGGCAGGAGGGCTGATTGGCATGGACAGAAAGTACGCTATGGAGGAGTTTGTTGTAGAGCCTCAAATACCTTATATTTTGTATATAGAAAGTCTCTGAAAATAAGGAAATTCTTAAATTTTTTTATAACTAAATGCATGATGCATTTATATAAAAAAAAAAAAAATTCTTCCTAATATCCCAGGATCCCGGTCATGGCAGGAGGGTTGTTCGCAGTGGACAGGAAATACTTTGTGAAGGAGATACTCGCACTGTCTCAAATACCTTAATTGTAGTATGTTTTTCTTATGACTGAGAAAGGTCTCTGAAATGAGGAATTCTTGAACTTTGATTGACAAATGCATTCTTTTCTCGTATCGCAGGACCCCAATAATGGCAGGAGGGTTGTTTTCAGTGGATAGGATCTATGTACTTCATAAAGGAGATACTTGTAGTGTCTCAAATACCTTAAATGTAGTTGGTATTTCTTATGAGGAAAGTCTCTAAGAAAAGGAATTCAATATTTAAACACATAATAGATTTGATAAATATTTATTTTCTTTCCTCATGTCCCAGGACACCTATAATGGCAGGAGGGTTGTTTGCCGTGGACAGGAAGTACTTCATGGATGAGCTAGGGGGCTATGACGAGGGTCTGGAGATCTGGGGAGGGGAGCAGTATGACTTGTCTTTCAAGGTGAGATTAACATATTTTTTAACACCTGTCTATACAGACCAGTATGATTTGCCTTGCCAAGGGGCTTGAAAACAGCCCAACCCAATTATTTATTAGACAGAGAAATAGGGCTCTCGAAATAAGAATCTTATTTGGGATTTAAGTTTGAAAATGTGTTTCATTTGTCTCCCGTTTGTTTCAGATTATGATGTGTGGGGGTGAATTTAAGGAGATCTCATGTTTACCAGCTCGACACATCTTCAGGAATTTCTTTTCTTACTCTGTGCCTATACAAACAAATAAATTACAAAGGGAGATTTTTATTTAAGTTGGTCAGGGAATGGGGATAGGGAAATCAAATTTAACCATTTGAAATTTATCTGAAAAAGGGGAAAAAGCCTAAAAATATGTCTGTTTTTCCTTCATTTATTGCAGGTTTGGATGTGTGGCGGTGAAATGGAGGAGATTCCATGTTCTCGAGTCGGACACATCTATAGGAAGTTCATGTCCTACACAGTGCCTG
Source organism: Echinarachnius parma (assembly GCA_037951105.1). NCBI lineage: Eukaryota > Metazoa > Echinodermata > Echinoidea > Clypeasteroida > Echinarachniidae > Echinarachnius > Echinarachnius parma. The sequence goes on along the minus strand of JBAMJV010005312.1, from coordinate 118,974 downwards.
GCGGAGCTGGAGTCATCAATAAGGTTAATACATTTCCTCCCCTTATTATTATCTCTCCTCTTAAACATTGATGTTTGTATATTCTTCCATGTCCATACAACATTCAGTGGGATTCTTTTATTTTTATATTTGTATCCAGAATAGGAAACTTTTCTGATCAACGAAAAATGTAAGATATTTATTGTTTGTTTAAAACTTTAAATATTTCGTTCATGAATATAGAACCTACTTTGGATGGTTGAGGTTTAGTTGACTGGGGTAAGTATTTCTATGAGAGGAGGCCATCAGCAAATCAATGATGCCACTCCACAAGGCACTCACTGTAACAAGCTTTTATTCATTGTTGTCATGTAGAACCTGCATTTACTCTTCAATGGTCTATTTGAATAATTATGCTTTATTTCATGTTTTTTAATACATCTATAGAACCTGCTTCGTGTAGTTGAGGTGTGGATGGACGAATGGGGCAAATATTTCTACGAGAGGCGGCCGTACCTGAAGGGGCAAAACTTTGGTGACATCAGCAAGCAGATGGCGCTGAAAGAGAGACTGCAGTGCCATAACTTCACCTGGTTCCTTAACGAGATAGCACCTGACATCCTTCAGTACTACCCCCCTGTGGAGCCCGAGGGGAACGCCAAGGGACATGTAAGTGCATCATGTTGTAAATTTGAATAAGATAATTACATATTGTTGAGGACATATTCTGAAATTATATTTATTGGGCTGAGAGGAGAGATATTGTAGTGCCGTAACTTCGCCTGGTTCCTTAACGAGATAGCCCCTGACATCCTCCAGTACTACCCCCCTGTGGAGCCCGAGGGGAATGCAAAGGATCATGTAAGTACCAAAGGGATCTAGTAACTTTGTTGTCATGTGCAAAAAACTAACAAAGGATTGATAAAATGAGAATTTATATGATCAGATATGTCCACTGAGTGATGTGTGAAATTCCATGGTGAATGAATGTCATATGACCGAGTGATGAGCGAAAATAATAATAATAATATCCTCGATTTATATAGCGCCTATCACGATTGATAATCATCTCTAAGCGCTTTACAATTATATTATTACCCCGGTCATCGGATACATTCTGCAATCAATCCGGCACACAAAGTGCACATTTTCCACTCCCTGGGGAGCATTCCAGCCACGGGCAACCTTGTGGGCGCACACAATGCTAAGGAACTACGTTCCATCCTTCCGGGTACCCATTTATACACCTGGGTGGAGAGCAGCAAATGTGGATAAATTTTCTTGCTGAAGGAAAAACGTAATGGGCATACTCTGGGTTCGAACTCTGGACCTCATGATTGGAAGGCACGCGCTCTACCAATCTTGCCACACCACATCCAAAATGCAGTGATGTTATTTGCTAACTCATTGCACTAACTTTGTATGCAGTTGAAAGTCTCCAAGTGAGACTTTCAGATCCAAACACTTCAATCATAAATATCTTTATTTAACGAACAAGAAATTCAGAAAACCCAAACCTGTTCCATGTTGCTATTTGTAATACAAATGCAACAAGGTCCGTGCGAACCTGCGAAAGTTGATTTTGAATTTTGTTAATCTCTTCTCCTTTTTTTGGTTCTCAGATAACTCATGACGGTACATCCAAGTGCCTCACACTGTCACAGGTTGGCAAGGATGAGCTGCTGCTGCAAACCTGTTCACCCAAAGCCATGAAGGATGGCGGAAATCAGGTAAGTCAGATGATCATGGAGATGATGATGATGACGGTGACGATGACCATGATAACAATGACGACGGTGATGATGATGGAGATGGTGATGGTGATGGTAATGGTTATGATATTGAATCATCATCATCATCCAGAACCACAGCACTTGTATGGCATTATTTATATCTTCCAATCAATCAAAGTCACCCGCTCTTGAGGACCTATTTAATACACAGTTTTAAGTTAGTCTGTGTTGCAAAGAATGGGAGGGAGGGAGTTCCAGTCTTGGAGCACGTAAAGAGGACTATTGTTCACGCGAGTTAGTAAGATAAAAAAAGTGCATTATATACCCAATAGAGGGTAGTACTGGTACTCACAAAACAAAATTGATTTTTTTTTTTTTTTTTTTTTTTAGCTATACCATATCTTTATGGTCTTCTCAACATGAATCCAGCATGTAAAGCACTGAGAAATAACTATAAATGCATTCAAACATCATATTTGCATATCGTTAGTGTACACATGCAATGGATAATGGTTATCTTTACATGCATTTTTTGTAAAAAGTAATTTTTTCACACATTTTTTCTAAAAACTTCACTATTTATCATTCTATTTGGCTAAAAATTGGACAGGATGTTGGGCTCATACCATTGCACAATATGATGATGGCTTTTTTTTTTATAGCACTATCACATTCCAAAATATTTTTAAAAATTCAAGTTTTTAAAATGAAAATCTGGTAATTCGCATAACTAATTAATTAACCAAATATTATGCATATTTTCAAAATTCCTTTCATCATATGATGGAGATATAGTTGGATAACATACCTGCCAAATTGGGCTTCAATCCAGTGATAAACATGAGAGGAGAGATTTAGAATAATTTTCTTTGTTTTTCTTTATTTTTTATTTTTCACTAATTTATGCTAATTTATTCAAAAATGAAAAGTGTTTGGCGGATAAAAATTGGGCAAAATGAAAGTATATATATTAAAAACACAAAACAAAAACAAAATGGCTACAATAGTCTTTGTACTTCCTTCAGAATCATATTTATAAAGAATGTGCTATTTGAGCAAATACTACTATAGCCTGCTATTAAATGCATTATGAAATTTGTGTTGAACTGAACTCTTTTGATAATTTGTGGAGGTTCCTTTATGATTTTCAGGGACTCTCAAGGACAATAAGGGGGATATTTTTTTTGTTTTTTTCTTTATTTGTTTAAAAATAGGTGATTACATGCAGAAGTAAAAGAATTTTTTTATTTTGTATGCTTTATGGGTATATCTATCCATCAGTACTGGCAGCTGACGTGGCATGATGACTTTAGACCAGGCAAGAAGGACAAGAAGCAGTGTATAGACTTCCCCTACGCCAGAGATGGGGCAGAACCCATCCTCTACCCCTGCCACCATGGGGGAGGCAACCAGCTATGGGTCTATGATGAGGTAAGAACCTGTCTGACTGTCTATCTGTTTGTCTGTCTGTTTGTTTGTCCGACTCTCTGTGTGTAGCCTTCCTGTATGCCAGAGACGGGGCAGAACCCATCCTGTACCCATGTCACCATGGGGGAGGCAACCAGCTATGGGTCTATGATATGAGGTAAGGGCCAGTCCGTCTGTTTGACTGTTTGTCTGTCTGTCTGTATGTGTGGGGAGACTTCCCTTATGGGGCAGGACCCATAATGTACCTGTGCCACCATGGGGTAGAGTATCAGCTATGGGTCTATTATGAGGTAAAAACAATTATGTCTGTCTGTTTGTGTGTCTATTTGTATGTGATTGCTTGCATATGTCTACCTGTCTGTCTATCTGTATGTTATGTTACTGTCAGTATGTCTATTGGCTGTCTTGCTGTGTGTTGGTATGTTTGTGTATCAGTGTCTATATCTGACTGTATATGTATGCATTTATGTATGTGTGTATGTGTGTACATTGTATGTGTATGTGTGTCTGTCAATGTCAATTCCATATATGTTTTGTTTTTCTTTCAGATTCCATTTACAAATTGGCAAATTGTATGTAGCATTATTAGTGAAGTATTTTAGGTTGTGCATTTTTTTTTTTTTTGAAAACTTATATTGACCTAATGAAGACCTCATCTAAGTGCACACAAATGAATTTGAAACAGCAAATGGCATTTTTAGCATAACTACATGTAGTTTGTATCTTATGATGTTATGCCTATAGTTGCAGGGAAATAATAATCAAATTTCAGCCTAATTTAGCTTTTAAATAAACAACATTCCTTTTTTATCTTATGTTCTTCTATTCAGGCTCAACACTTAATATTCCACCCGATCTCGCACCTGTGCCTATCCGTGCAGGGGGACAAAGCCGTTATGGTCCATTGCCAAGAAAATAGTCCTGACCAGAAGTGGACGTGGGATCAACCTAACCCAAAGAAACTCAAAGAACTCCTCAAGAAACATCCTATATTCGTATGAGCCTAGTGAGAAATCTTTAATAACAAAAGTTTCAAAAGTGCCAATATTGCCAATTTTATTTTATGTTGTGAATTTTGTTTTTATTCCTGATGTGTAATTAAAAGTGGGCGTGTTGGATGTTGTTACTACAAGTGAACCCTCTTGAGTGCCAAGTTAATCGGCAATAATCCACTTGACTCATTTGGGAGGACAATGTTACATGAATACCTTAAATCTCTCATGCAACACATGTATGTATATTGTGTGCATTTAAGGAAAAAAAATCAGCATTTGTAAGACTCAAGTACACAATATCATTTTTTATAAATGGTGTCCAAGAAGTCTCTGTGCTCTCCTGGAATTTAAAACAGCTTCATATCTCAATTATATATCTGCCTCTTGTAGCACAACCTTTTGGGTATTAAATCAAGTATTTTATGTTATAAAAGAAGCATAACATTTGTCACTTGATTTTTCGATCGTACGTCCACTATGTGGACTGGGACATGATGATGTGGCAAGACGGAACAAAAAAAGAAAATAGTGACGTCTGCTGATCATCCAAGAGGTTGGTTTACACAAACATATGTCTAGAATACTCCCAAGGGAGTGGAACATTTGCACTTTGTGTGCTGGGTTGACTGCAGTGTATATCAGTTGACAGGGGTGATAATAACGATGCGTCTGCAAGCGTTCCAAGTGGGAACGTGTGCTCTAAAAGTAGCTACAATGATTATTATCACGGGGATAGGAAGATCCTTTCTTTATAAGGATGGAGACATCTTAGCTACCCATTATAGTTGCAAGACTCAAATGGAAAATAGGTGGATTTGTTGTAACGCTTTCACGCTTTGCCTGGAATTGCCCTGATGTTTTTGTTTTTGTTTTATCAGATGCACATTGTGTGCTGTGTTTCATTAGGAAATTGTTGAATGTTGACACTTATCATCTCAACCAAATACGGCAAAGAATTGAAGTTCAAGGCTGTGAGCCTGAATTGTATCGGTGAAATGTTTCTTGTCTTTACATTTCTTTGTTTTTTTGTTGTAACTTTAAGTTCCATCAATGTTTCATTTTTTTGCAATATTTTACGCTGCTTCATATTATTATAAAGGTATACATGTGAAATCGTCAACTTCATCATTCATAGTTGAAGGTTCATTTTGATTATTTTGATTATTGATTGAAATGTGATATGGTACAAAGAGCAAAAATGAACTATTGGTTCAATAAAGTTCTGCACTTATTTCAAGTACTAAATCCTTAAAATAATGTATCAAGTAAAACATGAGTTTATGGTACATAATAGACTAGCTAATATTTATTAAATATTTGTATCATATAAAACCAAATTATTGTGTTAAAAAATGAAGAAATTTTTAGCATTTTACCATGAAAGTTATGCCAAATATGGTTGGTTTCTTCATTATTTATTCTCTATTTTACCCCTATATATATTTCTACATATTTCTACATTTGACTGTTTTATTGCTCTTTCAAACATTTTACAACACATTTACGATTATCGGCTGTTCAATGCGCTTTACAGCCTTTCCAATCTAATCTACAATAAATATGTACTTAACTTTAGTTTTACTATTTTCTACTTTCGGAGATAACATAGTTGCATCAGTGTACATGTAGTTGAGTCCTACCTGGAGGCCATCTTTGAATTGGACTGGAACTCGGGAGTCGAGGCTTAATGTAAAGCAAATGGAATGGTGATATTCAATGGTAGCATTGGCCTTTGAAATAGTGTACTCTTCTATAACACTGATAAGGGGCCATCTACAAGTACATACGCATGTGAGGGGGGGGGGTTCGAGCTAATGCATACGGTATATTCAACCACATGCATAAAAAGTGCTTACAGGGGGGACGGGGGTGGGGGGGTCAATTTCGACCAATAATATGCGTACATACTTTGTAGATGGCCCCCAAGTTGTGTTGAACTTTCAACAAATCAAAGAGGTTGTTTCTTCTGTATCACTGTGGGTTTGATAATGTTAATATAACCCATGCACTATGGGAACGTGGGGGTGTGTTTCACAAAGATCCCAAATTAAACTTAACACTTAAGTTGGACTTTAAAAATTATGGAAAACCATTTGTAGCTTTGGAATTAAACATATTCAAGAGCCCAAATGCGAATATTTGAACTTTTCCACCAAATTTCACATAAAAAACTTGAAGTCTCTTTGATAAAAGACATTCCTAATGATAAAAAAAAAAATTGGAGGCCTGTTTAAAGAACTTGTTGGGAAATTTTACAAAGACACTAATGGCTTTCCATACCTTTTAAATTCAACTTAGAGTTAAATTTAAGTAATAGGATCTTTGTGAAACACCCCCCTGGTGTACTATGTAGTAACTCTATGGGAAATGCAAATTCTTGTAGGCCAAGGGGTTAATTGTTTTGGGAGTATATCTGCAGGTAGGATGTACATACATTATAATTATGTAGATGTGGTCTATTTTTGCTATTATCATGTACATGTATGATATCAGAACAGTTCATATACCTTATGCATCTCTACTAAGTGCCTTTAGTACATAACGTTTTTCAGCATTTCTGTGTTTGTTTTTCAAAATGTAACTCTTATTTTTAAATGATCTGTATATAACATGTTTTGAAAAACTCTTAATCATATTATCTATCTGTTTCATGGTAAAGTTGATTGGAAGTTGTATTATATCTAGTACCTTGAGGGTTTGTACTTTGTTTACCTGCAATTATCTAGATTTTGTTTTGCCTGTTTGTTCTCTTTTGGTGTTATTTTCAAACTTCTACCATAGAGATGCACCGTATAGCTGGGGAAATTTAGATAACGCACTGCAGATGAGTCTGCAATATCAAAGCAATAATGCCCCAGTACCATGCTGAAACAATTCTTGAAAGTATTTGGTAATTTTATCAGAGGATAAATTGCAAAATTGTTCATTAAGAAGAGGAAATAGTGTTAGTCCTTGTCTGTGTGTCCAATGGCCCAGGAAAAGAAATTTTTGGGCCAAAACTATTGTGATATGAAAATAATTATCTCAAATTTTATGTGAAAATGTTTCACTCCAGCACTTATCAATTTTTCTTTGTTTTCTTTTCTACATTATATATCTTAGCCAAAACTTATGTATATGTCATGAAACATTCACAGACTATTTTGAAAGCGTAGATAGAAAACATTTCTGATATAATTTGCACATCCAGCTGATAATTTTGCTACTAAATGCAAAGTTACAAAGTACCTTTAAGTAATATGAAGGCACTATAGTACAGAAAGTTTACACTAAGCAATAATGCATATATATATGTATCATGCTGAAAACATTCTTGAATTGAATTGCATCACCATCCACGTCTCAATTATCAAGTATGCATTGTTTTTAAGACAAAAAGTGAGCTATTTTAGGTTTGGTTTGGGTAATACTGTCAGTACTACTATATGGTTCTGTGTTGCTGTGTTTATGACTTGTTATTCTCAGTTCTACTATAAATTCTGTCATTCCTCTTTTTTTCATCAATTCTATTTATAATGATGTAAAATGTGTAAAACAATGTAATGAACTAGTTACATGATACATTATGAACTTACTGGCCTTGATTGATATACATTGATTGTTGTAGATGAATGCTGTAGATACATCTGTTCTAAAACACATTAAGTCCTAAGTCACATAAGTTACTGGCTTTTTAAATATATAGTATAACCATTGATTATAGCAGATACGGCTGTGTATGAAACTACTCCAAAACATGTGTGCCCATATTCATGAAACCCTGCTAGCTTTATAGTTTCATGCCAAGTATATTTTGGATGATCCTTTTAGTAATCCTTTTAGTTGACAAATAGGGTTAACTTTAAAATGTAGTAGATAACAAATGGTTTCACAGCTTATCACAGTTAGAAACTGAAATAGACTACTACTACCTGCTTGCCTAACCATATCATCCAAAACAGAATCAGCATGAAACTATAACAGGTAGAAGGGTTGTATGAAATGTGAATATGATAACGCGTAACCCTGATATTTACCAGCTTTTAAACTAGTATGAACTACAGATTATAAAATTGAATATTAATTATTGATGAACAAAACTCTGTAAACATTTTGCATTTAAGGATGGTCATTAGAATGGCTATGTAACCACCAAACTAAGTCATGCAACTTTACACTGTAGTATAATGTGTTAATCTGGGTTAATATGAGAATTGCATTGACCATGATTATACATATATGTATTTTGTACAAAAGAAAGCGGTTTATTTTGATGACAATTTTGATGACAACTCAGGTGTACAAACTAGTTGAAAATGTAGACAGTCATGTACATAGTTTTTTTTTTTTTTTTTTTTTTTTAGAAACATCACTCTTGCTGAAACTATGTGCTTTAAAGGGGAACCAAACGCTGGCATTTTTTCTCATTGTTTCCGATAAGTGCATTATTCCTGTTCTAGTTGTGTATTTTTTCTTTATAGGTAACACTAATAATGGAAATAATCAATAGTTTTGACACCACTAACGTCTGTTTTGACTGACCACTAGAGGCTGCCATGTTCAACGGTACCACATGGAACATCTGAGCATGCACTAACAAAAACAGTTAGATAACCACAGTTGTTGAGTGTGTTGCTATGTCGGTGGTTACGTAACTTGCTTTTGTTAGTGCAGTGCACGCTCAGATGACGTATTATGTGGTACCATTGGAAAACATGGTAGCCTCAAATGGTCAGTCTCAAAACGGATGTTTATGGTCTCAAAATATATTTAATATTTCCATTATAAGTGATACCCAAGAGAAAAAAGAATTATGAATTGATTAGAAGCAGTGAGCAAGAATGCCAGTGTTTTTATTCCCCTGTAATAGTCAAGAGTAATCATTTAGATATATGCATATTTATATGCAATATAGACTGTATATTCATATTTCAACTCTCTACTTAATGAAATCTAAGAAAGGTCTTGATGCTATTTTTAACTACCAGTAGCAAGATAGTTGCTTGAAATTCGAAGAAAAAAAAGGGTATGACTTTAATGATAGAACCGGATTGTGTATTAATTTTCGGAAGTTGCAACTCGTGTGATTGTGCCATCATATCGTCGGGTGTGAGTGAGGAGGGTGTAGGTCCGAGCCCTAACCCTCCATGTGATGCCAAATTTTCAGATGATCATTATTTCCCTTTAGCAATCTGGAGGTCTCGCGTTCGATTCCTGGCAAAGCCTATTTTTCTTTCCTCATTTTCAATCATTTAAAATATTTCTAGTCAGTTTCCTTTATGTTTGAAATCAATTAATAAAAAGCTGCATCACTTTGCGTGATCCCGCGCACTTTGTTTAGAAAAGTCGATTTAATCATCTTTGGGTCAGTGCCCGGTTTATATAGCTTCTGATTATTCGAGCAATGAAAAGGGTTTCATGGGAACGTTCCATTCAAGGGTCTTCATGGCTCGAAGGTTGAGCACCGGTCTAGCAATCCGGAGGTCTCGAGTTCGATTCCCGGCGAAGCCTGTTTTTCAATCATTAAAACTAAAAGAGAAATAAATTGTGTTTCTACAAGGCTCCCAAACTTGTCTCTAAAATGTCAAAAGGTGACCTATCGCCCCTTTCTTTCTCAACTGATGATAAAGTGTAAACAATTGTATGATTGTACAAATGAATTGCTCCCAAGGGAATAAATTGTGTTTCTACAAGGCTCCCAAACTTGTCTCTGAAATGTCAAAAGGTGACCTATCGCTCCTCTCTTTCTCAACTGATGATTGTACAAATGAATTGCTCCCAAGGGAATATAAAGCGCACATTTATATTGATTGCATTTGTAGCCAGTAAATGGGCTTGTGATGTCTTTGTAAAGTGCTTATAATAGCAGATTATGAATCACGTAAGGCACAATATAAATCAAAACATTATTATTATTATTATTATTATCATTAATAAGTATATTAATGTGGTTTTTGTAAACAAATCAAGACATGACACAGCATCCATATCCTTTGCATGGGGCATATTGATGTTATTAAAAATATCCTACAACTTTGTTTTACCTTGGTAGATATTCTCTTACAAAATATATTTTTGTGTAGAAAATTGTATTGATTAAAAGTCGTTATTCAATTTACCAAAAATAATTTGATTGCAAAGTATGCACTGATATAATAATCTTTTTAAAAACTGCAATAATACAATAATTTCTCTTTGCCACATTTGTTTTCTTTTAGACATCATTTTATGAAAAATATATTCAAATAACTTCAATTCCTTTGGTTTTTTTTATTTGCACTTTTACTAGAAATTATGCTTGTGTTATGGGAGAAAATATTCCTGATGAAAATTAAATAAACTTTCAATTTTAGATTCTTCATAATAAAATATGATGATGCCATCATGTTAATAAGTGCATTATAAAGAAGAAATGTGAAAATATTTAACTTTTCGTGGTTGGTTGCATTTAAGTGCATTATCAACTATATAAGGAGAAATTGTTGAAAGTTTTGTAGTTATTTGTATATTAGAGAGTAGTTAACATATATTTATGTATACCAAAGTATATTTTATTGAACAACTCATATGATACAAAGCTACTCGGCCTTTGTCAGGCAGAAGGGCGTATCTCGAGTGGCGCGACACTCGAGATACGCCCTTCTGCCTGACAAAGGCCGTACTATCATGGTAGCAATATTATACTTTGCACAACAAGAAGCAGGACATAATATGTGATAAAATGCTCATATATTTAATGTGGCCATTCATTCATGACTTGCCAGTCAACTAATAATAATAATAATAACTTCAGTTATCAGTAATTCCAAGAACAACTACATTGGAATATCACACCAAGCTCTGCATATTGTAACGTTTTTGCCCTGATATAACTAGGTAATTGTTATGGTTTCAAAGTACTCATTATTATTTTTCTCTTTATGATATTGCACATTTTATCGTTGTTATATTGATAAGAAAATAGAAAAAGAAAACTGCTGAGAAAGCTCTGCTCTAATTGACTTTCAATTTGAATATATTGATGGTAAATATTTCAAATAAGCAAGTGTCCTGTTTCTTTTTGTGCAGAGTATAACTATTTAACCATCTTTTTGTATTACTGCATCACTGCATTACTTACAATGTACTTATCATTATAAACCAGATTGCAGTTTTTGTAAGATTGCCAGAATATTTAAACAATGTGTGAATGATATGTTTGAAATATAGGTAACCATTCCATAATGAAGTAATAAATTTACACATTTCAGAGTGAATACATGTCAAACGTGTCTTGTTTTTTTTCTTCAAAGAATGTGGATTTTTCTGACTACTAAGGTTTATACGCGCTTGGTCTACGTACACCCATGTGGTCTACGTCTCATTTAGTTTGCTAAATGATGCCCGAACTTCCCTTTTCTCAACTTCAAAAATGACCCCAAATGTTAAACCCAACACTTGCCATACTCCTCATCTTGTCCCGTATGCACCAACGAGAAGACTCAGATCTGCCACTCAAAATGTGTTTGTTATACCAAAAATGCTTTCAAGATGTTATGTTGAACGGACATTCTCTTTTATTGGACCATATTTATGGAACGCACTGCCTAACTGGGTCAAGAACTCTCCCTCAATTAACTCATTCAAAGATAATCTAAAAAATCATCTCTTCAAACAACATTATCAGTCATAGCTCAACCACTCTTTATTTCTTTACTTCGTATACTCTAATTTCCTTTTCTAAAGCGCTTAGAGGCTTGTTTGCATTAAGCGCTATATAAATTCGTCATATTATTATTATCTTAAATATCTCAATTTCGTAGACAAAAATGTATTTAGATTGAGACTGTGTTGGGCCTAAAGTGATTCATTAACTTCACAAGATTTGTCCAAAAGTGATATTTGAGACATCAATCATATACGAATTTCATTGTAAGATTCTTCATAAGGATGTGGTGTTTTCATGGAAAAAACACTGTTTACCTAGTGAAAAGGAATGAAATTTATTGTCACAATTTGCCCATTGCCCATTGGTTTTGACTACAACAGAAAGGAACGAGTTTCATTCAGTCATACATATCTACATAATTAGTATTATTATTATTATTTATTCGACCAAATAGCATAATACAATGTCAAATACATCACAACTATTAACATATATGCACATAATACAAGAATACAAGTTACAAAATTAGGGGGACAATTGAAACAAAAAAATAAAACCCATTTCATGCTTCTGTTACCATAAGCTAAGCAACAAAGTACAAGCGAATGTGAAAGCTCCAAGTGATTTTGGTTGAATTTGTGATCCGTCATATCATTGACCGGGAAACGAGAATATGCCGGGTCAGATAATTATGATTTGTTTAAAATATCTGCAACGGTTAAGTCACATAAGAGGAAAACTAGAAAACAAAATTGGTATTTGACACAATGATGAGCACAAAACACACACAAAGTTGTTTTTGATTATACGAATGAGATTTATTCATACTTCAAAATATGTGAGAACAAATTGGCAATTTCACATCATTCCAAGCGCACTATCAAATGATAATATTAATGATAAATGTAACAATTATAATAGTTAAATTCTTAAAATATGTATTGCACTTAATTTCTTCAGTCAGGAGTTGGAAATACTTTTGCAAATAAGTTACATTGTGCATCTACAAAGCAAAACTGAAATTGCAATGGTTTTTAAAGTGGAATGTTTAATAACAGTTATATGCTGCATTATATTTTGTATTTCGAATTGGTGAGGAACCACCAATGTTTGAAATGCGAAACTGAATCGTAACCTGCATTATCTACCTACCTACCTACCTATCTATCTATCTATCTATCTATCTATCTATCTATCTATCTATCTATCTATCTATCTATCTATAATATCTATTAATCTTAATACATTATCTATCTATCTACCAACCAACCAACCAACCAACCAACCAACCAACCAACCAACCAACCAACCAACCAACCAACCAACCAACCAACCAACCAACCAACCAACCAACCAACCAACCAACCAACCAACCAACCAACCAACCAACCAACCAACCAACCAACCAACCAACCAACCAACCAACCAACCAACCAACCAACCAACCAACCAACCAACCAACCAACCAACCAACCAACCAACCAACCAACCAACCAACCAACCAACCAACCAACCAACCAACCAACCAACCAACCAACCAACCAACCAACCAACCAACCAACCAACCAACCAACCAACCAACCAACCAACCAACCAACCAACCAACCAACCAACCAACCAACCAACCAACCAACCAACCAACCAACCAATCCGTGTGAAATTAACGGAGGGATAATCCACCGCCTGACTATCTGTCTATCTATCTGTCTATCAATTTTTGTCTAGCCATTTGTCTAACTATTGACTCAACTGTCTATCTTCGTGGCTGCACCGGTGCTGTATAGTTCTTGACGAGATCCGCCATGTACGTGTCCTACACTCTCGCGTCCTCCAGTGCATTCTCTTGCGTAAATTTCACGGCTAATTTGTCTATTTGTCTGTCTACACATCTGTTCATGTTCGTGGCTGCACTGGCCTCAGTTTGTTTTTGTTTTTTTTTGGGGGGGGGGGGGCTGTTTATCTCTTTGAAGAGACTTGGTACAGGCACACACCCTCACATCCTCTGCACCTCTCACATGAATTTCACGGATTATGTGTATGTTTCTCTATCAAATTGTCTATCCTTGTCTAGCTTTTAAACAATCTTTCTATCTTCTTGGCTGCATTGGCCTCCTGTCTAGTTTCTTGCCGTATATCTCTTTGACGAGATCCGCCTTGTACATGACCCATACCATCGCGTCCTCCAGTACTTCTCGAGGGCAATCCATGGTTAGATATTGCCCAGCTTTTGTCTTGTCTATCTTTTCGTCTAGTTTTTTGTCTATTGTTAAATTAAGTCTATCTTCTTGGTTGCACTGGTCTCCTGTCTAGTTTCTTGCCGTATATCTCTTTGACGAGATCCGCCTTGTATGTAGCCCACATCCTTGCATCCTCCATCACCTCTCGCGTGAAATCCACGGAGGGATAATCCACCGCCTGAAAGAAAGATGAAAATAAATAAATAATGCGCATACTCTTGAAATTCTCTTGTCAGAGAGAAAATATGAATCTTTCTGATTGTCTTTATGAACCTATATGAACCCCGATATGCAAGTGTATGCATCACATATGAATAAAGGTGAATTTCAGCAATCTGCTCAGATGGTTTCCCGACATAGCAACAACTTAAGGATGCAATATGCAGGATTCCAAATATTAGGATCATATTGATTGAAATATAGTCTCAAAATCACCAGGCACGGAACGTGCATAATCTAGAAATTTGTCGGAGGTTTGCTGACATAGCAACAGCTGCAATATGGCATGATTCCATGTATTGCATTTTATGTATTAGTGACAGTATCAATTGAAACAATAAATTCTCTCCAAGTCATCGGGCAAGCAACGTGCATAATAACCTATGTCAGCGAATCGATCTTTCCGTTCTGTATAATCATAGATAATACTTTGTTGATCACCACTCACCATTTTGCTGGCGGTTTTGAGAGTGGTAGACGAGACATCGCTGGCGAAGAGTCTCTTGGAGACCAGGATGACCTCCGCTCCTTCACTCACCAGACTCAGTTTGGCCTCGGGCTGCGTCCCTGGCAGCAGGGATTCGATACCCTGTATGATAATGGAGGGGATAGATGTGGCGTTCAAACAATATTTTGACGACGATCTTAATTTGATTTTGTTTTAAATTTGATTTTAATTAACTTCCACATTTCACAATCAAAACTATTTGTCAATGAGATAATCAAACAAAGCAAGTTATTCATGACCAAAAAGGTACGATAAATTATACACAAAATTACAATACAACAATATAAATCGGATGAGAAGTTCTGCAACACGATGTGAAATACTCCGATACGATATTTTATGTGGCATTAAAAACATGATTATAATGCATTCAAAATTATTCTAGTAACTCGCTATGGCGATCATATGACATGTACCGCGGCGCCATTTTGAATAGGATGGATTCCATTCGTTTGTGCGGAATAGAAACAATAAACGAAATATGTGTTACACTAACTCTTTATTGAAGTATAAACATTTCCACTGAGTCTTATAATGTGACATACTTAAATCACTGATTTTCAGTTTTGGAATGTGAAATACTTGAACCATTTCGAGTTTTATATTGTGATATACCATACTTACAAAAGCCATTCCAGTTTTGAGGTTCGCCAATCTTGCGTAGGTTGTTTTGATCTTGTTTGAAGGGGCATATTCCATTGGATTATTTTTCTCCTAGAGATAGGAACGAATACATATATTTAAAAACGTAAATTATACTGTTATATAATCAGCATGCACGCTACTGGTGATTGATAATGGTCGTATTGTCTTCATTATTTAACATAATTATATGAATGGAAGAATAAAACAGAAACAAAACCATTATTTCAAATGTATAAGTATACATGAATATGACATGTTGAATTATTTTGCTATATGACGTAAATATCATCCATGTATGAAAATCAAAGTCGAAAACCATAACACAACAACAATTTACACCACTTCGAATATGAATGTATACCGATATCGACAGGTTTATCAAATGGGCTGATATAACATCTTAATACTTACCTCTTTCTGCGATAGTGCATTAGCGCTCATGGTGACCCTCTTCCATGTACGAGATATTCCAGTGCCGTCTGTCTCCGCTGCAAATAGAACACAATACAATATCCTTACATTCATTTTATCACATTGATAATTATGTTAACTATAAATATTTGGTTTATTTAGTACTTGTATTACCATTTAATTAACATTATTTCCTTCGCAATAACGGAAATTGTAGCGTATACGTCCCTTCAGTTATCCGGCGGTCATATAATTATGCCATCATCCTTAAAGTCGCACTGGGTTTATTTATTTTTGATGTAATAGAAAACGTACGATAGACTCTGTCATGTAGTTTAGGTTATATAACCTGAAATATCCTCGTTCAGCGACTCAGCTTCAACGGAAATTAAAATGAATTGAAGTTAAAATCACACCTGGAACTTCTTTCTTCTTAGTCTTGATATTTTCTCCGTCAAGCAGGAACTTTGGCGGTTCCTCAAACGCCATCTGGACGGACTTCTTTCTATCCTGGAAGTACTCATCCGTAGAATCCTACATTTAGCAAAAAGATAAGACAATACAAACAAAAACACAGTTGTATTTATTTATTATTTAATTCATTCATTCAGTAAGTCGGTCAGCCAGTCAGTTAGTCACTCACTCACTCAGTCAATCAGTCAGTCAGTCAGCCAGCTAGTCAGTCAGTCAGTCGGTCAGTCAGTCAGTCAGTAATTCAGTCTGTCAGTCATTCAGTGAATCAGTTGGTCGGTCAGTACGCCTGCCAATAATATAAGCCGACCTGCCAGCTAGCAGGTTAGTCAGCCAGTCAGTTAGTCACCAGTCAAATCGTTAAGGTAGTCAATTAGTCAATAAGTCAGTGAATCAATTAGTCAGTACGCCTGCCAATGATATTAGTCGACCTGCCAGCTAGCTGGTTAGTCAGCCAGTTAGTTAGTCACCAGTCAAATCGTTAAGTCAGTCAATTAGTCAGTCAGTCAGTCAGGCAGTCAGTCAGACAGCCAGTCAGTCAGTCAGTCAACCAGTCAGTCAAATTGGTTATATTTTATCGTTTATCATAATCACTCTTGAAATGCTAGCAATCAAAGTAAAAAAAAAACACATAATGATGATTTTCCAAAGAGAGGATAAATTTCGTTGCATTTTAAGTAGCACATAATAATGTTAAATTGTTTATAATTATAGTATGTACCTTGACATCGAATGCGTTGAGTGAAAAGAAAGTCTTCTCTCTTTTCTCAGGAGGGTAGAGCTTGTTCCTGGCGGCAGATGACCAGCCTCGACGCTTCTGACTGGAGTGTGCAAGAACGGCCACTGCAGAATTAAATGAAAATATTGATAACAATTTTAATGATAATGATAAAAATAATAATGATACCAATGACAATAAAAAAAAAATTAAAAAAAATAAGAATACTTAGAATAAGAATGATGATGATCATGATGTTAGTCATAATGATGGTGATGATGGTAAAAATAATAATAATAATAATAATAATAACAAAACATAATAATACAAATTATCATACTAATAATGATGATAATAATACTAATATCAATAATAATAATAAGAATCCAAATACTACTACTACTACTAATAATAATAATAATAATAATAACAATAATAATAATGATAATAATAATAATAAATAATAATAATACAAACATTAATATTACGGATACAAATATTAATAAGAATAGTTACAATTCAACCATTTACGTTCCCTTCCTTCCTCCTCCTACCCCCCCCCCCCCCACCCCTCTGCCCCCCCCCCCCCCCCCCCTCCATCTCCACCTCTATCACAATTATACTATCTCTCCCTCTTTCTATATATGTTTGCGTATCATCCGTTCAAACATAGTTTCATCTCGTCCCAATATGATGTCGGGTCGAACTAACACCCAGTAACCATGACAACGTACTGCTTCTCTTGATAGCAGCATCTTTCTTCCAGGACTCGTCGTGCATGAGTAACTTTGGATGGAGATCCCCCTTCTTCCCCTGTCGCTTCATCTCCTTGATTTCGGCGACCACGTGACATTTACCCTGTGGTTTAAACGAGAAGAGTTTAAACAAAGTGATAACATTAGATTCATTATTATTGTTTTTCCAAAAGTGACATTTTAGGCTACAATCATACATCAATATCATTGTAAGTTTCTTCTTGATGATGTGTGATAGTTTCATAACGATAGAACACTGTTTACCTTCTGAAAAACGGGTGCAAATTTATGCCAGATTGTAACCGAAAATTCAATCAAAAAGCGTTCCGGAACGTTATTCAATTATACATATTATCTCCCATAATTTGGGAGTCATTTGATTCATCCAATTACAACAAGGTACAATTTAAATGTAAAAGCTCCAAGTGCATTTAGTTGGATCGGGCAAACTTAATGGATCGCTTTAAAGGTCCCATCAGGTATTTGAATGCCAGAAATCTGAAAACGCTGTATGGGACCAGGACGTTAGTGTTGGATTGGTAATTCTCCATGAACAAAATTGCAATTTTACCTTATCATATAGAATATTGTACTCTCGAAATATTACTCTAGTGCATATATTAGTATTGTTCATTTGAGTAATATATTATCCAAATCATGTAGCATTATGTTCAACAACAAAACACTATACCAAATGATTCCTACAGTTGTTTATGAATTATATTACCCTATTTAATATTCTACATTGTTTTTTAATTCTATTTGATTTGCAGTAAACCACTTGATTGGACTCGCCAAATATTTGGTGAGCTATTGTACATAATTGCTTGCTACGTAAAATAAAAATAATAAGTAATACATTTTAAAAAGAACAGCGCGTACCTCTTTCACGACGTAGATGTATTCGCTCGTCATTATATCCTCCGTGATGAGAACTCCGGGTCTGTGATTGGTCAAAAGATATAGACCAATGATATTTAATTCGTCACATATGTATGATTCGTATTCATAATTTCCACAATTACTTGATTTTACTTTTTAGAGATTAACAAGGAAAATTACTATTTCATTATATTACGGTAACAAATTATCAACAAAGTTGGTCAATCAAAACTTTCCTTTAATATTGTCTTGTTGCGGTATACTTGAGTCTATTTACAAAATATTTACAATTGTTACGTCTCATTTTTTTCTTAGCGGTTTGATTAGGATTTATCTTAATTACGATTTGAATGCGAGAAAAGTACATACCCACTTGACTACATACATTGACTTGAATACCAGCCATAGGCCCCGTTGCAGATAGAGTTGCAAGCGATTGTAACGTTGCAATAATTGCAAGACAGGTCATGTGACTAAATGCGTAAATCTGTTTTGTTCAAATGTACTTATTTTCTGACTTGCTATTAATTGCAACTTTACAATTGATTTCAATTATTTCTGCAACGGGGCCCATTGCTCCGTAGCAGAAAGAGATATAATCGAATGTAAGTTACAATTAATTGTAAGTAAGAACATTTGCGTGTTTCAACCAATCAGATTTGCGCATTCAGAACACATGACCTGACTTATTAATTGTAACTTCACAATCGATTACAACTCTTTCTGCAACTGGTCTATAAACTTACTTGAAGAACTTTGTGTAGATGGCCCTTGGTTGGTTGAGTAGGGTCTCTGCTGTAGCGCTGATGTAGATGTCATGTGATTGACAGAACTCGATCAACTCATCTCGCTTTTGCTCAATAGGTTTTCTGATGATGTCATCGAAATCCTGAAAGAAAGAAAATCATCGTCGTCAACGTCATCATCATCTGCACTTTCATCATCATCACCACTATCATCATCAGCTGCAGAAGCTGAATAATAATCGCCATCATCATCATCATCATCATCATCATCATCATCATCATCATCATCACATTTACCTTTTTTATAATGTATAAGCTATAATATTTATATAAGTATACGCTTTTTTCATAGCCCACTTCACAATGTTACAAATTGCTTTTTTAAATAAAAAGCTAGAGTGTTGAATCAATTTCTCTCTTTTTCATCAAAAATGTATAAAATGTAATTCAATATTAAGTTCTTACATCTTTGTTGATGAGTAGCACCTCGACCTCGTCTTTGCACACCACACTGGCAGACCGCTCTGTGTCATGCAGAAGGCTATATTCCTGTAATAATAAACGAATAACTTCATAACACCAAGGAAATGGGAGCTAACGGTTGCAATGTCTTCTTGGTTAGACCGGAAATCAGTCTCTTTCCGACAGTTGTTCCACTGACCACTCCATTTACGATGTCAGATTTATTAAAGAAAACCCTATGGAAAGTTTTTTTTTTCTGACTAGGTATTGGCACTCCTTTACAAAGCCATTATTTGAAATTATTGGAACAAGATTCTAAAACGGGTAGATACTATTTTCTGTAATTTGACATACGGGAGAGGAGACAGAAGAAAAAAATGTGTTGTATCATGCAGAAATAGCCTAATAAAAGGATCTTTCAGGAAAATACTGACACTCTCAATTTACCCTAAATTGTTCATGTAGCTGATTTGGGTAACATACAAGTTCATTCTTTATAAGCCACGATAAAAAAAACCCGGATACACTAATACATCTGTCATCGAATATCTTGCTGGTAGACAGGACATTAAAAAATAATGAATTGATCTTTACATGCAGGGAAGTCAAGCAATTTCAATTTTATGTCATTGGTATGATTTCGGATTTCTAGCGTACAAATTGCTCCCCGATCACCTCGTGGAACCAAATTAGAACTAAGAGAGGAAAATTAGAAATTAAAAAATCAAATGATCAAACGAAATCAATACAATTCCGCACATCGCACCGGAGCAGAAATAGTTGCAATCGCCTTGCAAAGTTGCAATTAGTTGCAAGTCAGAACGTGTGACTAAATGCGCAATTCTGATTGGTTTAAAAGTGCATAATTTTCTGACTAATTTGCAACTTTACAATCGATTACAACTCTTTCTGCAACGCAGCCCTGGTAAGTTTTTCACTAAACACTAAGAGCGATTCTAGCATCTTCTTAATTACTGAAAAGTGATGCTAAAAATTGATTTTAGGGTTTAATGAAACACCCCCCCCCCCCTCCCCTGTTGTACTGACCCCGAATGCTTCCCCCGAGCTGAGTTGTGTGACGGTCCTGACGAACGGCTGGTCGTTCCTTGGATCAACCTCCTTCTGATTTACTAGACACGTCCCCGACAGGATGATGTAGAACCCGGAGGCCACGTGACCCTCCTTCAATACGATTCGACGAGGCTCGAACCTGCAATTTACCCGTTCGCGGAGAAAGAGAACCGTCAGTGGCAAATACGTGTAATGCATAAAGGGGACTCGATCATTACAATGCTTTCCAATTAAAGGGATAGTTGAGTTTTGGTATAGAGGGCACTTCACAAAAAAAAAATTGTGAGATAATGAAAAACTGACTGTCAAATTTGAAAGAACATACAATTTGAATGACAGAATAAACTTTATTTAATCAAAATCGGTTCAGAAACGGCTGAAATATCCATAAACATATTTTTATTCAAAAGTCTCTCGGCCAGGGGACATTGACTTTTTAGGGAAACAAATTTAAAATGCTTATAGACTACTTTGAAAAAAATCTAAATAGGTTTTTAAAAAGTTGTTGATGATATCTCTATTGAATCATTATTTTAACAAAACATCAAATGCACAATTTTGTATGAAAAATGGCTAAAACCAATGAGTTTTTTAGAGAGTGCCCTCTTGAGTTGTAACGGCTCTTTTTGAATGATAACAGGGATTTTACTTAGTCGTTTGTAATAATTTGTGTATACTTTTCGAGCATGGTGGAGTTATAACTATTAGTTTCTACCGTAATTGGTGCAGGTTTTGGTTACTAAAGTTAAGTTTGACCAATACTCAACTATCCCTTTAACTTGCTTCATGTTGATTTTGTTGTTGTTGGGGGGGGGGGGGGGGGGGGGGGTGGGGTTCACATACGCCCACGGTCAAAGCTAAGCCAATGAGAACCATCATGACGACGCTAAGCCACAACATTCACAATTATCATAAATTGATAATGAAAACATTTCCAGTGGCTGTGACCAGTATAGTATATGTTTTGGAATTTTTTGTTCTGTTTGTACATACAAAAATGAACACAGACTGCAGTTTATTAGTATGGCTTTATATGCACTTACAAAATAGTATAATTTCCTCTGACCGAATTTGTCTAGTGACACACATACACTGAATTGTATATTTGTGTTCCCTAGACAATGGGACAGATGATCAAGCCAGTCAAATCCACATCCCTCGTATCAATATCCTATTAAAATGTATTTTATTGAAAAATATCACTGGAAAACCCCCATAACAAGATAGAAGCAACATTCACCTCAAGTATTCCATGTATTTGATCAAAGCGAGCTGGGTTTCTTTCTGGTACTCCGAAAACGCCTTGTTCTTCCGGAGAAGTGCCAATACCTGCAAGTATAATCAACATCACACCATAATATAGGTTTTCCCATCCATTTTAACACGTTTGTCATTCAATTGCATACATTTGTACATTTGTACTTAAAGGGGAATTAACCCTTATCCTTTTGACTAGTCTTACTGGATGTGATCAATTCTATCAATTCTAGTCACTTATTTCCTCATGAATATTCCCAATAATGAAAATAATCAATATTTTATGGCCCAATGTCGTCTGCTTTCAATGCCAACAGGAGGCGGTCATTTCTTCAACTTCTCGCGGTGAAATGACGTGTCAGGCGGAGAACACAATAGCGGGTTACGATAATACTATTGTGTTCTCCGCCTGCCACGTCATTTCACCGCGAGTAGTTGAAGAAATGGCCGCCTCCTATGGGCATTGAAAGCAGACGACAGTGGTCCATAAAATATTGATTATTTTTGTAATCGGGAATATTCATGAGGAAATAAGTGACTAGCAATGATAGTAGTTATGCTCTCATCACATCCAGTAAGTCAAAAGGATAAGGGTTAATTCCCCTTTAATAATAAAGAATAATCGTATTATTCGAATGATATAATTCAAATAATGTGTTAGGTTGCTACTCACTATTTCGATGTCGGGGCGTGTTCTTTGTTCTGGTCTCAAAGCAAGAATCGATTTCAACTTTTCTGAGCCTCTTGTCTGTTGGAAGAACAACATTATGGTAATTTTCTTTTAGAACATTGAAGAGAAAACAAAAATCACATGTAAATACATATTTAATCGTACTTGAAAAAAATATATCCCCCCCCCCCCCCCAAACTATCAGTACCTAGCACTCGGTGCTATGAGAATATGATGGGGTGTAAATGATCGAGCTACATACGCCCCATCCCCACCCCCGCCAAACACTCCCCTCCCCCGCCAAACACTCCCCTCCCACGAACACATACACACGCATACCACGACCGTGACCGCGACCACGTCAAACACATAATGTACGTACCACTCGGAGCTTGGAGAACATGATGAGGTCGAAGGCGAGGTTCTTCTCAAAGTCGGCTCGGAGGTTGAGGTTCATCTCGTGCAGCGACCACTGGGTCGTCTCCTCCTTCTTCACGTAGCTGTGATGGCAAACATTAAAGGGACTTAGTAACATTGTCCAAATCCACAAACTTACTTATAGAACTCTAGTGGTTCTCTCATAACTTTTTGTATTCATATTATACCAATAGAAGCATTGAACAGGTTGTGTTGGTCGAGTTTCCCCTTCGTTAAAAAGACATTTACGATGAAAGTGTTTTGACTTTTTTAAATTATCCACCGGTAAGTTATAACTGTGTACAAAGTCATCGCAGCGAGTTTAAATAGCGAATATCACTTCGCATTTTCGCTCAGTACTCAGTCATATATTCATCCATTTAACATGGAATGTTCACCTATTACTTAGTGGATTATCAGGTAACAAAAATACACATTGTATTAATACACATTGTATTAACCATTGATCACATTTTGCACATATCAACAAAGTTAATAGACCCCTTTAAGAATTACATGGACATAAGAAAGGAGCTATAAAAAAGCAGCAGCATTTTAAATTTGTGTAAATTTCTTATAAGGAATTATCAGATTTACATGAAAGAAAATATAATTATAATGCTTGGTGATCTTTTCATCCATTAAACGTCATCATTATTTGTTGAACTGCATTTAAAAAAATTTTTAAAAATAGTTTACCAATCACCTAAACATATATATAATCATAAAAAAACATTATCCGTGATGGTGATGAGCACGCGCAATTTAGCATGTTTAGTGACTTTACGAATTTACGAGTCATGTAATCGGTTCTAACGGAAAGAAAATTGTATGAACACATAATAAATTATAATCATGGTAATGTGTAAACAGATCACTACATTAGAGACTGCTTTGATAAATTGTCATGAAACATAATTAAAAATTAAACACTATTCTTGAATTATACGTAATAATTCTTAAATTATGAGCGCATTATATGTTATAGAAGGTTGAATTCGTTTTACAATTCTTGACAACTCTGATAATATATTGACTTACCTCTTTAATGCCAGACAGATGCTCGCTATGACACGCACTGTGGTAAAAATTCGACGTAGCCTTTGTCTTGCCTGCACACACAAACAAAATAAAAAGCCAATTTTAAACACTAGTGGATATGATTTGATTAATTTTTAATTTCTTTCTTTTTTAATGTTCAATAAGAACAGAAAAGGGGAAAGAAAGGAAATATTAATGAGACCATATCAACAATACCAACAACAGAAAGACTTTCTGATTCTGGTTGTTATTGATATTGTTGTTGTTGTTGTTGTTGTTGACTTGTTGTTGTTGTTGTTGTTGTTGTTGTCTTTGCTGTTGTTGTTGTGGGTGTTGTGTTGCTTTGTTTCTTGCATGGTTTGCTGTTTATGATACTAGTAACTATTAAGGGCCCCCTCCAACATGTCTACAAATAATTATAATCGTTACAAAAAACATGTCCAATACCGGGGAAAACGTACGCCCAAGGCCTCATGAGTTATAAAGGCCTAGTCCCACTTCACCGATTCTCCTTCCGTTTCCAATCCGGTTGACATCCGGGAGGTACTGGCAGGAAACGAAATGATGCGGACCAGGTTCGGAATGGACTAGTAGTATACTTTTAATTCGGCTCCGTTTCGCGTGAAACGAAACGTCATGGAATTTCAAATTTATACAAATTTGCTAGATATACTGAATCATTCCGCCACATTTTGGTCGGATATAATTTATAAAACGGAAGAAAAAACGGTGCAGTGGGACTAGACCATTATGTTCGTCAAGTTCTTGGCAACTATCTTTCTCTGATCTCAGCAGAGTTACATGTATGTTTATTTAGTCGGTACGCGAGTAGCGCGGGTCATGAAAGACGCCATGGATATTTGCCTGATTATGGCACGTTCGCACAGCATAGGTGTAATTAACTTACCCAGTTAATTGGTTATTATATGTATGTATTGATAAGTAGTGTAAAATGATATTGCACAAAGACATTACACCATAGGCTTCGCCGGAAATCGAACCCGAGACTCCCGAATTACTACAGACTAAAGTAAATTCCTTATGCTTCGGGTTTGTGTCAAGTTTCATAAAGCTTCTAACCAAGCACACCAATTGGACAATAGTTTTTTTTAGGGAAGTACCCCCAAACTAATAGGCCGCAATCGAGTGACTGAATGAATGAATAAATATATGAATAATTAGAGACATACTATGTATACGTATATGAAGTTAAAAATGTGCGGCATCCACTTTCGTATTTTGTTTGTTTCCATATTTGCTCTGTATGATTCGCAAATCCTGGTGTATTTTTTAAAGGACTGATGAACTCACACATTCGACGGTTCTTAATCCGAATTTCCAAGCGATATACTCGCTCTGTACCACGCCGTTCCTCCGGCGACCGAACTCTCTCTGAGAAAGGTCACCTTCCCGCTGCCCGGGAGCCTTCTCAAGATCATCATTAGCATCAGTCCCTGATTCGGGAGTGGGAATCGTTCTTGATCGCTGGAATTTGCGAATTTCTTCCTCCAACTTTTTCTCCCACCCGTAGTATCTCTTACATGCATTCGCAGGAAACATTTTCGGATTGTCTTATTATGTATACTCTAACTCTGCTATGTTTACTTCCAGGTTTTACTTGTAAATTTTGTCATTTTGCCTCTGATGACGATTCCGCTAGGATCGAAGGCTCACATATAATATGACCTCCATTCCAGTTGAACTCAATATTGTTGTTTTTTCCTCGAAAATAACCATTCATAATCATATCATAATCATTCAGTCCACTTGATGTACACTCTACTCTTCGAGTGAGTCTCCTGAAGTTGTTATTTCATCATCGTTATGATAGTGCTTATGCGATCGTTGACACAGATCATTGATATACTTATCACGATAATTGGCCAACATTTTCTCTAAAATTACGGAGGAACGGACATTAGTCTTTGTTTTATAATTTTAGGGCGAAGTTCCCTCACACTTCGTTATTATAACGTAATTGGGGTGGCGTAACCATGACAACACATCTTTATTTTCATCCACGAGCATGATGAGGACGTAGGCATCTTAAAAATCCCGAAGAAACCATAACAAAATCAACAATGTACTTCTCGAATGATACTAATATTGATCTGCTATCTGTAATAGCTCGGTGACACACTCAACATCCATGCATACAGTGTTCACAACAAACTAGATAATTCTTGTATGTTCCAATCCCGAAGTTATAAATCGATGCATATTCCAAAAAACGACAAGAAATCCAGTAATATACAATGCAGATACTCGGAGAATAGATTTGTCCCGGGAGCGTTGTGTATCAATTGATACTGATGTGAAACCTGGAAACGTCTTAGAAGGATAATTATTTTGATTTGTTGCATGGTCTCTGCTTGTACACGGTAATTAAGCAGACCGTGTATATTCTTCTGAAACAACTTCAACCTTAAAATGTATGTGTACCGAGACGATTAAGCTGATACCGTTAGTTCATCAACTCATGTCCTATTTGGAACCAGGTCTATACCAAGTTATATTCACTATCTCGTAGGCAACGCATGAGTTAATTGATATATCCTTGTTCTTCCGCGATGATACAATGTAATCAGAAACTGTTTAACCAGTTGCTAGATTTATCTATAGCCATTTTCGAAATGGCCCGTGTCCTTCCACATGCCTACCTATCCACTTCAGCGTTTCTTTTGGGTCTTACCTAAGTACTTATATACGTGTTTTTTGTCGTTTTTTAACTTTAAAAATACTATAATACGATAAAATAATTACTGCTGTGTATTCCAGCTCCTATTTGAATAAGTTTGGCTTCTTCTTGTGTATTTAGGCATCTAATTTATTTTTGCTTGGGGTATGGATTTGAAATTTCAGAATATCGCTTCCTGAGGACCGCTTTATCTGCAGGGCAGGGTGGTTAACAAAATGAACGCATGCACTACAAAGGTTTTTATCCTGCGGTAATGATCTATATTTGAACACCGACAATTACGTTATTAGAAACCAAAGAATTGTTTGTCTGTTTGTGGCAGATCACAATAGACGATACATGTTTAACTAGTTGATCGGTGTGTTTCTGATGCGAATGTATATCGCTTTGATTAGTTTTGTCACTTTGTATGCCCCTTTCCACATGTTCCCCTCCCCTCTCCTTATTCTCAACCTCGTCTCCACATCCTCATGTCCCTTCCCTCTCCCTCACCCTCCCTCTCCACCTCCGTCCCCACACTACCTCACCCTCTCCACATCTCTCTCCCCTCCCCTACCACCGATTCCTCCCCTACCTATTTCCCTCTCCCCGCCCTCCCTTTACCTTCCATTCCCTCCCTCCCGATCCTCACCCTCTCTCTTTAATTCCTCTTTTCTTTTATATAATGTCTTTCCTCATTTTGCTCAAGCCGGATTCAAAACTATATAGGATTACAAGTAAGGTTAATCGCGTTAATGATTCACTGATGTGTAGTTGTTAAATCCAATCCGATTTCATAACGTCCAATAAACTAAATACAAAGGACACATAAAAAAAAACACGTTTAATTATGTTCAAGCTAAAATTATTTCACTGTAACATTATGTGATCATAAAGTTTAATTTATCAACCAGTATTAATTGTAGTTCCCCTGGAGTTTACAGAAAATTTATTTAATAAATCACAATTCTATCAAAGAAAATTGTCTGTTAATGTGTAAAATGTTCGACGATGGTGGCCGTGCATTATCCTTTTTTAAAGGTAAAGGATATAATTATAATATATATATAATTGCATCAGTCATTTCTTATGTTGCGATAACTGTGACTACATATGTGTATAAACTCAATAAACTTACCGTTTCAGCACCTCGATTCAACCTAGTATTCTGAAAAATAAAACACACAAAAAAAATCAAGTTCGGTTATCCTCGTAATGTAATTAAATATAATTATGATACGTAAAAACATATTGTAAAAAAGGCTTTGATTGCATATAGATAATCGAGAGAATGTAGCATAAATGTGCGATAAGTCACTTTCATATTATTGAACACAATGAATGGTTCTTCGTATCATATTATTTGAAGATACTCAGGCAAAATAATGTACTTTCATTATTACTTCCTGGGTGGTATACCACCAAACTCTTATTTTAGCTTTTTCCATTTTAATTACAATTTTGTGTTAATGATACTAGAACCCATTAATATGTTAAATTATTTAGTGGTAAAATTAAATACAATTGTGCTATCACTAGCAATGATAGAATTATGTATATTTATTTATGCTATATTTTATTTTAAAAACGTTGTATTCTTCATAGTATTGTGTTCTTGCTTAGATTTTGGACGGTTTATGTTTCATTAACTCACCTCTTTTGCTTTTGATATTTAATTGTTATTTATAGTACGTTTATATGTAATTGTAAAGGATATAATTTGCTATTTCTTGCTGAACTTCTTTGGATTTAACATTGTAATTTGATTTAGTAGACGATATTAAGTCTCTGTTTTTACTTATTAATGATTTAATTTATCCATGTGTTTTTACCTTGTTATATTTTGTAATGCATTTTACATTGTAAACTGACTTGTTTAGTCTTCGGACTTGTTACTCAGTATTTTTCTTGAATAAACCAAAATTGAATTGAATTGAATTGAATTGAATAATAATGTAGGCCTTGTAGGGCATATTTGAAATATTAAAGACACATTTCATTAACATCAGTATTGTATGATAAAGGTAGCTCCCAATATTTGAACATTAATATATCTGACGTCATAGGCGTACCCAGGGGGGGGGGGGGGGGTTGGGGGTTCTCGGTCTCGGTCTCGGATTCAAAAAATGTCTACGGACACCCCCCTCCCCTTACAGGATTATCAACCACTGGTCTTACGTCTCGGCCTCGAAATTTGTGAATGTACGCGGCATCGGCTTCGAAACAAATTTACGCACCCCCCCCCCCCCCCCCCCCCACCCCCCTCCGCTTACAGGATTCTCAACCAAGGGTCTTGGTCTCGGCCTCGAATTTACTTGGTCTCGGCTTTGAAAATTTCCTACGGACACCCCCCCCCCCTGCTTACAGAAATTTGGCTGACAAAATAACCCCCCCCCCCCCCCCTTGAAAAAAATCCTTGGTACGCCACTGTCTGACGTACAGAAAGTGGCTTAGCGCCCTTTTCCCTTTTCAACCAATAACAATGTCTCGGATCATTAATCACAAGATTATTTTTTTCTTCATTTTTTTATTGATTTAAATCTAAATCTGTAAACTATGGGATTTTTTAAACAAACAAAACAACACAATACAAATATTTCTCTCTATACAAAAAGTAATAGGAATGAATTACTAAGTTTGGGGTATACACAATTTGCCCAGAGAAACACAAAGGTCTATTGAAAAGTAAAAGTCCATTTCTTAAAAATGCAAATTTAACTTGTTATTCTTCTCTGTTATCTTGCATTCAGTAGTTTGCAACAAAAGTTTGAAAATCCAGTTTGACTTGTTGATTAATCAGAAGATTCTTCATTCGACCGACTGACGTCATTAGCTCTGTTCACCGTACGTGTTCTTTTATCCTCGCCTACCTTCTATAGAGAAACGAACAAAGGTCCCCACTGATCAGAGAATACTAGGGAGCTAAACAGGACCAATACCCATCCCCCAAATAAATAAAATAATTGGAAGTATTCTTTGACTCTGTTCGCTTTTTTTGTTCTTTTATCCGCGCCTGTATTCTGGAGACAGGAACAAAGGTTCCCCCTCTGATCAGAAAGTGATAGGGAGTTAAAGAGGACTAATACCCACCCACGAAAAAATTCTTATTTTAATATTCTTTGACTGTGTGAACATTATAATTTGTATCTATACACTCCACCCAACGTAATATACAATTCTGTTCCTAGAATATTTATCAAAAGTCTAAACTTAAACATTAATAATTTTACTAACTTTTCAAGGACCTGCAATACAGAAATGCAATTATAGCTAGAAATAAAGTCGTACATGTTTTTATAGTTATACACAAATTTACAAACTGTCTAGTCTGTATATGCGCATTATTATAATGAAACATTATATAAGTCATCATGAATAATCCAAATGTTAATACAATCTCTCTTGAGACATAATGGTTTGGTTTGGAATGGATTTTCTAAATAGATCATGTTCACATTTACACGAAATATAATGCATTGGACCTCCTTTAATCGACCCGAGTCAAAGGGTACGGGTCGGTCGGGATCGATAGCAAGGAACGTGAAACGATCCTTTCGACTCGCTATTTTCACGATCAAAGTCCACAGGGAAAGGCTTACAATGCTTAGATCAACTTCGACAGGTTGCGATCGATGTACATTCATTATATGGTATCGACCGTATGGAACCCTGCTGTTTTATAACGGGGAGATAAGCCTTATTATAGGATCTTTCAGAGATGGGGTTTCGGGTTTGTGTTGCAGTCCAAACGATTATGACAACCTCAGAGATACGGTAGACAGGTTCGCTAACATACATGTAATCACATTTTATGCGTAATTAAATACGCCATAATTGCTGTAATATATGCTATAAGTATAATTGACAATGATTGTTCCGGGCAACCTGAAAGCTTGTCCTAGGTTTGCCTGGCATAGCAATAACAAATGAATACACAAGGCGGATTCCGGGTATAAATTGTTTGTATTTGTAACATGTTAATTGAAGCAGGGTCGTCATAAAGGGGGCCTAAAGGTTATCCCCCTATCATGCCTATTGCATGTTCCAATTGAAGATTGTGTTATATGATAACAATTTTAGTTACAACTAGTCAAATCGAATTCGAAATATGCCTAGGTCACAAATGCTCCGTGCGCTGTACGATTTTTCTCCTTATGGCGGATTTGTTTAGATTTTGGGAAATTGTGATATCGTACGATGTCTGTGGTATCTTAATAGAGTAGCAGTCACATATTTGCCGGGGCCCGTACGATGACTTTTGGCTTAAAATAAAACATAAATCTTAGTGCCCGAAAGGGTGCCTTATGCTACAGTCACAAATGGTCCGATTTGGACTACGGCGCCCGTACGATGCCACTTTTAGGTGAAATCTTGCGGGAATCTTGGGGCGCCCGCACGGGTGCCGTGGCTATCGTACGGTCGCCGTTGCATTTTTCCTCGCCGTACGATGTCAAAAATTTTGTTTAACGCGGAGTTAAAACAAAAAATGCATCGTACGATTTTGTACTTGCCGTAAGCCCGTAGACACAGCGTAGAGAGCATCGCACGGGCACCACAAGGGCATCACACGGGCACAGCACGGACATCGCAGCCTTTTTTTTCGAATATCGTACGATTTTGAGACAGAAAATTTGGCCGCTCAAATCGTACGGGTACCGTGGAGTCACTGTAAGAGTACCGTAAGGCACCCGTACGGGCACTTAGTTTGTGTTCACGGGGGCCGTGTGATTTATGTTTTATTTTAAGACAAAGGTCATCGTACGGGGCCCGGAGAATATGTGATTGCTACTCTAAAATACCACAGACATCGTACGATATCACGATTTCCCAAAATCGTAGAAAATCCGCCGTAGGGAGAAAATCGTACGGCGCCCGGACCATTTGTGACTGTAGCATTACGGTGCTCTAATTGCGGTGACTCCACGGTACCCGTACAATTTGAGTGGCTCAAAATCGTACAATAAATATTCGGGGGGAAAAGACTGCGGTGTCTGTGCTGTGCCCGTGAGATGCTCTCTTCGACGTGTCTATGGGCTTACGGCAAGTTAAACATCGTACGATGCATTTTTTTATAACTCCGCGTTAAGTTGACATCGTACAGCGAGGGAAAATGCAACGGCGACCGCACGATAGCCACGGCACCCTTGCGGGCGCCGCAAGATTCCTGCAATATTTCACCTAAAAGTGGCCTCAGTACCCCCTCAGTACGGGCGCCGTATCCCAAGTCGGAGCATTTGTGACCTAAGCATAATCAGATAAGCGGAGGGAAAATACAGCAGACGGCTTGATCAAACGTGTCAAATGGAAGTGTGGGATATATATATGTAATAATGTCTTACACGTCTTAAGGTAAATAACTTGGATCAAAGGTCTAATTTAAAGCCGATTAAAATGTAGTGATAATCGTACACGTAACAGAGTGTGTCATCGTATTTTCAACAGTTCTATGATATAAAACAAACCTTTTGTTTTAGTCAAGGACCGAAGCGCCAATATTGACTCGTAGGAAGATCTCGAATCAGTGTTTCCACCGGATTAAACAATATAACAGGGACAGCCCATTTGGTTTTGGGACATGGATGTGGGTAGGGGCATGGATCAATATGAACATATGAAAAGTACAAAAATAAATACAGTGAAACCTGTCTTGCTGGCCACCTGTCTATAGAAGCAAATTTGCCTTGATAGCCTATAGGGGCCACCAGGAGTGGTCATTTGCAGAGAATTAAACAACGTTACTTAAAATATGGAAACTGTCTATACTGTATATGACTTGTCCCCTTTTTACGTTGGGGAATCTGCAAATAAAGGCCGTAGCGTTTAGCTGCATGTAAATATGATTTATGAATTTAAAAACATTACGGACAATTTCACTGTTTCCTAACCTGATAATGAAGCAGTTTTCTGCGCCTCTCTTTCCGAGCACGACGAACCATCCCCTCCGCGGCGGGTGACGTCGGTCGGGAGCCCCGCTTCCCGTCGACGCTCGCCCTGCTCTCGCTTCGTGGTCGACGACCACTGATTGGGGTATGCGTATCAGAGACCGCCGAATGTTGACTGCGAGCGTCGTCCGACAGGCAGCTGTCACTACGGTTGTCGATCTCAGGTTCAATAAGCAGTTTGGGTCTTTCGTCAGTCCTAGGAGCTGATGTCTCGACATTGTCATTGACGTCCACGGTGACATCTCCGGCTGATTTGAGATTTTCGTCGGTACTCACTTGCATTCGAGGTTTTGACAATGTCGGTAAACGCTTGTCCCTCGAGCTTTTCTCACTCGCAGGTGGCGACACAACGTCTGCAGCCGTTACGTTTGTCCACCCATTACCGTGTGCGCCATGCCCAAGGGAGGGGCTAACCATTTGCAGCTGCTCAATTGCTTCTTGCTCTCCCAAACCAGGTGTAGTCCTGGAAGTCGTGGTCGTGTGCTGGTCAGCCACGATCTCTTCTACGTCGCTGTCTGCGACCGAACCCTTCCTCCTGCTAGCCAGCAGTGAGGTCGACGAGCGACTGATGAGTATTCGACTACCATGTCGACTGCTACCAGGGCGGCTCGATGATCGGCTGTAAGACATTCCAGGCCCGCGGCTTGGAGGTGGTGACCTATGTCGACGCAAGACCGGACTGGACTTCGGTCGGTCTCCCCGGTACCTCTCCATCTGTCTCCGTCGCTCGTTCACGGGCTCGACGATGGGGCCCGTGCTCTGCGGCCTGATCCAAGGTTTGCGGTACTGGTTGGCGATCCCTGTACGCTCCTCTCTTGGAGTGCAAGCCCTGCTCCCGGGTCTCGACTCGTAAGGCTCCGGAGGCGATCCCCATGCTCTGTCGTTAGATTCCACCAAGCCATCTTCCCCAGCCGTTGACGTCTTTGTGCCATTGACAATGTCATTATTCCTCTCACCAGCAGTCAATATACTCGCAGTCGATGAGGATTTCATGTTATTCTCACGAAGCCCGCTTGGAGGGCGACGATAAGTTTCTCCGGCATGTCCGGCGTATTTCATGTGGAAACTCGACTTCTTCATTGTGTTACAACCCTAAGTTATACGTTTATTTAACAATTTAGATTTTATCATTATTGTCTCACATGACTTTATTTCTCATTATCAGGATTCACTTTGTCTTCGAACAAGACAAAAACAAACAATCATAATAACAATTCGACGATTGGCATACATCAACTATCACAAACATCACTAGCATCGGGTGCCGCAATACGTATCGATGAGGCAAGAGGAAGTACCGTCTTTGCAAAATCAAGGAAATTATTCTTCTTGGTCATGAGTGAGCACGCAATCCCGAGTTGATATTCCAAATAAAATGTCTCCATGATGACGCTCTAATTCCAACGGGTAAATTTAGGAACATTCACTATCCATGTCAAATTCAGAAAATCATGTTTGGCTGTAGGCCTATGTTCAGAAGAACATCAGGCAAAAAAAGGTTTAGCAAGTAAAGTGACAAGATAAATAAGGTCAACAAGTTAATCATTGCTCATTATAAATACGTAATACGTATTTCTGTTTCTCGTGGACATCCTTTGGTCGGTCTCATCAGATAACGGTTTGCGACACCTCATGTTAACAGTCAAGTAAAACAGGTAAATAAACCACAATGGTAATGACTAACTATGAAACATAACGATGGATATAGCAGGCCTATATCATACTATGTAGACTTCGTCCGTTCGAATATCGCCAAGTGTCGATAACACCAATATTGTCGGATTATACTTCGAGTCAGAAGTGATACTATGCTAAGTAGTATGTTTTAATATCGATCTGCTACCGCTGGAGTACTATGTATAACAAAAACAGGTTATCTATCTGTTTACCCCCCCCCCAACTGCCTTCATGCCTCCGTGAGTTCCGTATTTTACGTATGTATGGAACTTATGAATGGATCGTCGGCGGTTGCATAGCACACCAACCCCCCTCATGGCCCGGCCGATCCATAGGCCACGGATCCAGCCTCGGTTCTTTTATTCTTGGTCGTCCTGGCGTAGCAAATTATAGTGTCGTTTTTTTTTTCTTTGTCAATTCGAGCTCTAGACCTGTTCACAACACACAGTTTTAAAGCCGACTCAGGTGAACATACTTTTCGAAGAACACGAAAGTTCTTTAAACTCAGACTTATATACTACTGAAGGTTCGGCTGAACAAAATGTATGAACATATTGGACTGAATTATCACGATGAAAGGGTTAGATTTAGCCATGGGATAAATTTAGTCCATATAGATTTAAAAGACTGAATAAATTACTAACGCGATTTAACTCAGGGTTAATACAAATCAAACTCACCGTTTGGGAATTCGGGACGTTGTGTTTGGACATCCACATCAAATTAACGACCCGATATGAGTTTTGGATTGGGTGTCCAACGAGCTTCACATTCAGTTTCTATGACCGTTGTGAACTAACCTCTGTATAGCCTCTTTATGGTCCAATGGGAAGTTCGTGGCTCCCTCTTCATGACGATTTGGATTTATTGTGTTGTCAAGACGATACAAATTGATGTGCTTTATAATTGGCATTGTTATGTTTGACGTTGCTGCCAAATGATGGCCATTGCCTAACCTATACACTGTACACATGATGGTGGGCGAGATAACAATAATTTACAAACATAATTAAAAGAATGCGGGTAAAAGTTTCGATGCATGTTGATATTCTAATTACGATCGCTATTGGGCAATTCCACGCCAAAGTGGACATTTGACCAAAAATTTTACAAGCATTTTTATGATACAAATTTGGTATCAAATCAAAGCTTAAATTCTGTATTTTTTTAATTCAATGAGAAAATTTTAGTTTTACATAATTTTAGTTGTTTTTTTATAATAACTTTATAACCATAATTGAACCCCACAAATTTGACATTTTTGTGAAAAAGTGTTTTGATCCTGTGTTTGTTTTATATTTCCCCAGTTAAGCCTAAAAAACATTATTCTGACTCCTGAGATATGACCATTTTGTAAAATAGTAAATTTGTATGATTAATTTGATTTGTTATGCTTCAATGACTTCTTATTTTCAGCCTATGAAAATGTCCTTCCGTTACCGAAAAATCAATATTTTTAATTTTGTGGCTCACATACTTGTTAGAGAGCAGACCAATCTTCAGTGCAAAGCAAGTTCAAGTAGGCCTTCCCATTGCTAACAATTGTATTACTCATTGTTTCTTCGTTAATTAATAAATAACAAAAGAAAATATCCTTCCGTTACCATACAATGGTAACAGATGGACAAGGTACCTCATATTACATATTATGACAAAATTTATGTTCAAAAATTGGTCTCTCATATATGAAAACCCAAAATAATGAGACAATACCTGCAATGGCCAGCTATCAGTGGCGTAGCGTGGTCAGACTAGTAATTTTCTGTGTTTCAACCAATCAGATTTGTGCATTTAGAACATTTGATCTGGCGCACAATTGATTTTATCTCTTTCTGCAACAGGGCCCTTGTACCATGATGCCATTTGTCTGGATTTCTATTGTATGGGGATTAGTAGGTCTATTTAACTGTGGTGAGCCAGGGTGTGAATAGGCTCTGATCATGACTTTGAATAGGTCTTTTTTTTACACAATACACCCCTATAGAATTCTTGGACATGGGTGTAGGTCTAAAATAATTAAATTTTACATGAAATCTGCAAACTAAAAACAAGGCTGTAGAAAAAGCAAGAAATAACATATCTCCAATTCTTTCATATATTGTAGAAATTATATCAAGCCAAGATTTAAGCAAACAAATTTCTCAAAATTATTTGATCCACGAGGTAAAACGGAAGGTCAAAATCTAAGGTCAAAGGTTATCGTATCCAAACTCGCTCATGCATATACACAAATGGCATAAATGGATTGCACATAACATCCCCAGTCCAATGACACCTTTACAAAATAAATTGACCCAACGGTTAATGGACAATGGCCATTTGAAAAATGGTGCCCACGCCCATATCTTACAAAACTCCCCCATAAGAATCGACCATAGCGCCAAAACCATTGGGCGGATTGGGCTAAAACTTAAATATTTGCGCTTTTAAAGGTTGAAATATCATACATACCAAATATTAGCAAATTTGAAGGGGGCTGCGATGAAAATTTTCAATTTTTTTAAAGGTGATTTGACATGGAATGACCCTACTGTGTCATATCATACATTATAGTCCATTATGTCCTTCCGTTACCGAACATTGGTCCGCTTTGTGTGAAATAACTCAAATATCTGCAGACAAATTTTAATCAAAGAACAAGTAAATTCTTCTTAACCCTTCAGAGAATGAAATGTGTACCCTTAAAATATTTTGTATTATTTAATATCACAGAGTTTTAGTTAAAAATGATTTGATAACAAAACCTTGTCCATTTTAGTGTCCTTCCGTTACCGACCTCATTTGTATGCATATTCAATAATGTGCGGAGATAAAAAAAATTTTAAAAATTATGGGACCTTAAAACTGTATGTTTTGGAAGTATTGTTATCAAAATAGACGGTTCTAACAACACAAGTATTTAAAAATGTCTTTCTTAAAGTTGACAATTTGTGTCTGAGTGTCCTTCCGTTACCATGGATTGACCATGAATAAGAGCCATTGGAGCATGAAATATAGTAAGAAAAAAATAGAAATGTAAATGCTTGTGATGTCCATATGCTATCTATGATACAAACTCATTTTAGACCACAAAAGAGATGTTTCCTTCTCATAAATGGTCTTTAAATTTCAAAATTAATTTTATTGTACAATTCCAATAGACTTTTCAGAGGTCCTTCCGTTACCGTCCTTCCGTTACCGAACACTGGAGTAATTAATTTCTCATAATTAATATACCAACGTAGATATTTTTCTTAAAAGGTGGTGTTATACTCTGTGATCATAAGGAAATTGACTAGTAGCCAACTTAACATGATAAACCTCGTAACTTCACAGAGATTGGGTCATAACGAAAAAAATTGAAAATCCATGTCCATTTTGCTGTCCTTCCGTTACCGGCCTCATTAGTGTCCATATCTAATTTACATAACGCGGTCAAAATTTTAGAAATAGTGGAAATCAAAGGTGTCCCAACAAGGATCAAAGACATGCCATTTAGAATAAAAAATCAAAAGCAGGATCCTGGAATTATTTGATTGAAGTTCCAAAATTGTGTCTGAATGTCCTTCCGTTACCGTGGAATTGCCCTATTGCTTCCAAACATGTTATATGTCCAATGAAGTACCTATACATTTGTACGCATGATGGTGGGTGAGATAGCAATAATTTACTAACATAATGCGAATACTGTTGTTTTAGAATTATAACAGTTTGTAATAATACGGTAAGATGACACAAATTGGGAGACAAGTCGTTTATAAAAAATACACATGTATTCATAAACACCTTATACAACAATGCTTATAACTGAATTATAGCAATGTTTGGGTACAAGATAAACCGTATAATACTGTATACGTTGCATTAAAGTTTACACATTTCTATATACGTTTATCACACGAGCGAGAGTTGATGAAAGTATATTCATAATTGTCAAGTCACGGTAAGAAATAGAGAACATGCATTATTACCAACGTCGATTATTGTTATACGAGCGGATATGGCACATACAGTACATACAAAAAAACATTTAAATTTTAACGGAAATATTCTATGATTGTGTTATGTTTTTTATCGATCTCGGTGTGAGTTGTTTACTTGAAGCAAGCGATATATACATGATATATACCAGCATTCCATTTTGAATGATGGTAATGATAATTTCAATATATTGTATTACCAGGTGGGTGCTTTGTACGTGTTGTGATGGTACGGGGCTTTTCAATATAATTATAACGTCGTGAAAGTACTGGTATACTCAATTGCATCTCTATACTCAAGCGCATGACGCGCTTCTGCAATGTGATATGCGCTATATAAGAACTGTTTATTATTATTATTATCTCTTATTGTATAGACCCTATAATTATTATGTCTAAGTCAAAATTACATTTTATATTCGCCTGTCTCTAAAAGTAATTGTTTCTCGTGACACATATCTTTAGATCGTCTCTGATACCCTAGTTGACAAAATGTTACATGATTATTATAGAGTATATATATAGCATGTTCGTGGTAATTATTAACTCTGGTGTGTTTTCGGGGTGACGCCCTTCCACTGCAGTAAATTCTGCCTTCGAAATTAGACTATCTCAAACTTTCACTTACTTAGTATTAAACACTATCGAACAGTTTATTAATAATCATGCAAATGAAGGATCAATGTGTCGTCAAACGGAGCCTCATCATACTATCGTCATGCTTATTCTTGATCGGCTGGATCCCTGGTTCTTCGTGTACTACACGCGACACCATCGATTCAGATCATACAGATAATCAAGATAAAGGTACCATAAATGGGGACAGCTTTTGGAGCCGAACTCATCACCATCATCAGAATCAGGACCGGCAGAATGGCGAAACGAGTTTTACAGCCTGCGAGCCCGGAGATTCAACACTTGGTAGGAATATTTCCATTATTTTGTTCCAACTCCTGATTTAAAAAAGGGCAAAATCGTTCTCGTGTATTCTTGCACGTCTGAATATAATTATATGATTGCATGGATAGGGAGATATTGGCAATGAAGGGTACCACCACCCAAAAATAATATTCTTATAAATGAAAGGTAACATCTTTAGTAGTCCATTCCATCAACAAGTTCACAAAAATATGTTTCCAGAAACAAATATACGCATCACCATTCTAAAGCATGCGTTCATGGGTCTGCATGTATGAAGACTA
The DNA here is from genome assembly GCA_037951105.1 of Echinarachnius parma. Classification (NCBI taxonomy): domain Eukaryota; kingdom Metazoa; phylum Echinodermata; class Echinoidea; order Clypeasteroida; family Echinarachniidae; genus Echinarachnius; species Echinarachnius parma. Next base: position 79,245 of record JBAMJV010005312.1, on the reverse strand, counting down.
CTTTGTCCAGAGCGAACGAATCGTCCGGGATTCTATTGTCTCCAAACGTACGCGTGAATAGCATTGGCGCACTCGCAAATGTTTGGCCCGTACGGAACCAGGAAATAATAGTGGTTCCGTAAGTGGCGGTAATGAATTGCTTTGTTTATGAATTACACAACCCTTTGCAAAATGTTGGGTATCTATTTGATATCACAAAAGGGTACCAACACATATAATCATTTGTTGTTCTTTGCCTGGTGGTCCCCTTTAATCGTTCCGTGTCTTCTTGTACATGATGGTGGCGCATATTTCCATTATTTTCAATAGGTCATCTTCGTAAGTATACTCTGAAAGTGAGGGCTAATGAATGAGGCTAGTTTTCTCGTATCCGTGCGTTTATTAAAATGTTCTTCTCCATTCTAATGAAATCCTGACCAAGCAGTGGATAGTATAATCTTATTCAATGTATCCACGATATTGTACAAGCATTGCTTTTAAGCGAATCCATCTGTTTTCAATATGTATTCCCGTAATTTGTAAATGATTGTAATTGATTGTATATTATTTTGATGGAAACGAACATAAAATTAAAAGTGAAATCCACACTTTGCCATGTTTGCCTATAACATCAGTTGTCAGTCGATTTGATAACCTGATCACCCCTTTTCTTTTAAATCACTTTTTTGTAAGGCCGACATCGCTGCGTACGGGACAAGCCCAATGTCGTTCTCCTGGTCGCCGACGACATGGGCTACGGCGACTTGACATCGTACGGACATCCGACACAGGAGCCGGGCTTCATCGACCAGATGGCTGGGAAGGGGCTCCGGTTCACCAACGGCTACGTCGCTGACTCGGTCTGTACGCCCAGCAGATCTGCTTTCTTGACCGGTAAATTATGAGAAACTTTTTGTGTGTGCCTATTTTGTTTATTATTCTGTGAATTCTTAAACCCTAGCTGTTACTTTCTGTTATATGTTGATGTTTATGTTATGTGTCTTATTATCAACATTCCAAACAAATAAGGTAATTGCATAGATTATTGGTGATATAATCCAAATTATAAACAGGAGTAGTTAAAACTAGGTTAAGATACTAGGACAGTAGCTCAGTTCTTTTTAAAAGGCATTAGTTTGAATAAAATGAGTTATATTTGTTATTATCAAGAAACCTTGAAGTTATCCATATGATTTGTTGTTGAAAGTTTCAAACACTTGTATTCTTTGATTTTGAATGTTTTATTCCAAGGCTACCATAAATATGATTTTTCCATTATTATTGTCGGGTCCAACCCCTGGATAAAGTGCAGCTGCCTTGCATGCAGGCGCATCAAGCATTATATTATGATGAATACATTCCTGTCAGGTACCCATTGAGTTGAGAGCAGCAAATTAGGAAAAAGTACCTTGCTAAAGGAAACGCATGGGAATCGAACCCACAACCCTCGTATTAAAAATAAAGGCCCGAACCAATATACCACGATAATCCGACTAAAACTTTCAGTTTCCTATTTTCAAAAATCGACAAAAGCCAGACATAGCCTATAGCTATTATCATAAACATAATCCCGTTCACTATACAGTACATACTGGTATTGCCCACAATGCCTTTTCATAACGGCCACTTTTCTTTAATTGAGTTAGCTTGACTTTGATTTTTAACTATAACTGCTTTACAATTACTTTATAATTATTCTTCTTAGTTTGTCTGTTAATTAGGGTAAAACATATCTATACACTGTTGATTTGAGTACATTACATTTTTGCATATTTAATAACGATATGAAAAATAATCACGCACTTGTCGTTTGAATAACTAGTTATAATTCCATATGTTTGCGTAACACACTTTTTAAAATCATGTTCATTTATCTGAAATCTGGACAACCAGGTCGTTTGCCAGTTCGTATAGGTACGTTTGGGAAGAATAAACGAGTATTTGTTCCGTCTACTACCACTGGTCTTCCACGCAGCGAGTTGACAATCGCCGAGGCTTTAAAGGACGCCCGCTACGCCACAGGCATGGTAGGGAAGTGGCACCTAGGTAAGACGATCTGTCTTTGCTTCTTTGTTTACGTTGATGATGTGCGAATAATTACCGGTATGATGATAAATATGTTGTTGTTTTTGTTGCAATCATTAATTTGCTGCATAACTGTGTTGGGCAAAACAAAAACAGTTTTACGAATTCAGTAGTCAGAACTATAATATATGGTCTAATGTATACAATGATATTTAAAGCCAAATAGCAGTACGGGTATGATAGGAAAGTTACGGAAACAACTTTATTCGCCGAACTAATCGATCATCATGTTTGAAATAGTATCAAAAAGGGTTAATATGGTAAAATCTGAACCATAACATCGTTAAATCAAACAAAATAAGGAAAGTTCCATGCACGCCGCTGCGATTGGGCCAACATTTCACATTTGTTTCGCCCTTGTTTGCTGGCTTGGGTTCCCGTAGCTACCCACTCGAATTCACATGCGACGTGGCTTGCACATAATGCGGATGAATTGAGTCGGTGGTAGGTGACATACCGTTGCATTGTATTGTATTTTAAAACCGCTTTTGTCCAAATGTTGTACATAAACATATTAGCAATGATACAACATTCTTACACATGGTCGGTGATAAAAGCGTATAATATATTTTGTGTGTATGTCGTTTCACACTACTGTTATTTGGCTTTAAATATAGGCCCTATAATATACATACATCCATAAATACTAAACTAAATAAAAAAGTAAACTGAAAATAATGTATTCTTTCTCCTTGTATAGGTATTAATGAGAAAACCAACTCGGATGGCGCCCATCTTCCTCATCATCACGGCTTTGACTTTGTCGGCCACAACCTCCCGTTCACGAATAGCTGGGCGTGTGATGATAATGGGGTAAGTGTGTTACTGTTAGTTAGATCATCACGGCTTTGACTTTGTCGGCCACAACCTCCCGTTCACGAATAGCTGGGCGTGTGATGACAATGGGGAAGTGTGCTAGTTAGATCATCGGTCTAGCAATCCGGAAGTCTCGGGTTCGATTCCCGGCGAAGCCCAATGTTCTTTGCACATTTTTCATTTTCAGTTCCGAACAATAGTTGAAAATATCCATGCTGCTTATCTTGTAATATTGTTTCGTCTTTTATGTCATTACTGTTTTTTGTCTCCACTGAATTAATAATATTTTGCAATCCCATGAGACCATGGCTTGTTCGAGCTTATAAGAAACCAGTTCAATATCAGATTAAAGTCTGAAAAAGTCTGAAAATTCCTGAAAACAGTTTGCACGACATTACAGCAACTACTATGTAAGATGGTTTCCAAGTACTGGATTTTATTTGTGAAGGACGAGTTAAATTAATAGGTTGTCCCCAGGCTAGGGGATGACACAGTACAAGAAACGTAATTTGTCATTTCATCTTGATAACACAGACTAACACAAACTAATTGTATTTATATACTCAATTATCACATTATACATGTATATCTTTACTATATCTTCTGGTGTAGCTGCATAAGAGCTTTCCCGAGACCAGTAGGTGTTTCCTCTACTACAACGCCACCGTGGTCGCACAGCCATACCAACACCGTGGTCTCACGCAGACCTTCGCCGCCGAGGCAAAGGATTTCATCAAGAAAAACAGCGACAACCCTTTCTTCCTGTACGTCGCCTTCGCTCACATGCATACCAGCCTATTCTCCAGCAAGGAGTTCGAATGCACTTCACGACGTGGTAAACAGTTGGTTGGTTGGTTGGTTGGTTGGTTGGTTGGTTGGTTGGTTGGTTGGTTGGTTGGTTGGTTGGTTGGTTGGTTGGTTGGTTGGTTGGTTGGTTGGCTGGTTGGCTGGTTGGTTGGTTGGTTGGTTGGTGGCTTGGTTTGTGGCTTGGTGGATGGGTTGGTTGACATTGTTGATTGGCTGGTTGACATTGTTGATTGGCTGGTTGGCTGTTTGGCTGGTTGGCTGGTGGGTTGGTTGGTGGGTGGGTGGGTGGGTGGGTTGGCTGGTTGGCTGGTTGGCTGGTTGGCTGTTTGGCTGTTTGGCTGTTTGGCTGATTGGCGGGTTGGCTGGTTGGCTGGTTGGTTGGTTGGTCGGTCGGTTGGTCGGTCGGTTGGTCTGTCGGTTAGAATTGGTTGGTCGGTTGGTCGGTTGGTCGGTCGGTCGGTTTGTTGGTTGGTCGGTTGGTTGGTTTTTCGGTTGGTCGGTTGGTTGGTTTTTCGGTTGGTCGGTTGGATGGGTTGGGTTGGTGGGTTGGCTGGTTGGCTGGTTTGTTGGTTGGTTGGTTGGTTGGTTGGTTGGTTGGTTGGTTGGTTGGTTGGTTGGCTGGCTGGTTGGCTGGTTGGTTGGTTGGTTGGTTGGTTGGTTGGTTGGTTGGTTGGTTGGTTGGTTGGTTGGTTGGTTGGTTGGTTGGTTGGTTGGTTGGTTGGTTGGTTGGTTGGTTGGCTGGCTGGCTGGCTGGCTGGCTGGCTGGCTAATTGATTGGATGATTGGTTGATTGATTGATTGATTGATTGATTGATTGATTGATTGATTGATTGATTGATTGATTGATTGATTGATTGATTGATTGATTGATTAATTGATTGAGTGATTAAGATTATTTATTGAGTTACTGAATGACAAATTGACTGAATGAATCACTGAATGATTATACCTGGTTATTATTTTTGTATTCATAAATCGGTTCGTTGGCTCATGGTCGGTTGGTTAAATCGGCTAAATAATAATTCTGTATTATTCTGATTTACAAATCGTTGACACCCCTCTTGTTGCAGGTCGCTACGGGGACAATCTGAACGAGCTTCATTCCGGCGTGCAGTCGATCATCGAGGAGCTTGAGGACCAGGAGGTCGCTGACAATACCGTGGTCTTCTTCATCTCCGATCACGGGCCACATCGGGAGTACTGCGAAGAGGGGGGCGATGCGGGGATATTCAGAGGTAATAACTATGAACATTGGCGTCGATCTGTAATTGATACCTATTAATTTTTCAGGGGGGATTATATATTCATTCACCCCCTGAACAATAGGTATTACGTAAGGATCGACGCCCATGATTATGAATAAGGTAGAGTTAACAGGGGTCAGGTAGAGTTGGTGGGGGTGAGTAGTGAGATTCTTCATTGTTTCTCCTCCCCCGTCGCTTATCAACCTCATTGCCAACATCATATGAGGTTAGTGATGAAGTTTGGCCAATCAGGTTGGGGGGCTCACTCTTTTTGTTTCTTTATTTTGTTTAATCTTTTGTTTCATGGTTATTTTAATCTTTGGAGTACACCCCCATAACGATGTCACCACGAAGGGGAAAAGAAAAAACGAAAAACATAATATACAGTACATTTAAACACAATGGAATGCTTTGCACAGGCGACCCCCTCTTACTGAACAAATACTGATTAAGTTTCTTATTTGTGTAATGATGTGTAAAATGTTATGTAATTGATTTAGATTTCAAATCGATGCTTTTGGAAAGTATTATGCTTTTGGAAATAAGTATCTTTGAACTTTGTATGCAAACCCTGTCCGTATCTTGTTTTCTTGTGTCACGGAACTAGGTTTCCTTTTTACCTCACTTTCATTACACTCTTGACGTGATTTATAAACATAGTAAGGAGTTTGAAAATCTACATTATCATGTACACACCTTTTTATTTTGTTTAGGCGGGAAGTCACAATCATGGGAAGGCGGTCATCGCATCCCATACATCGTCTACTGGCCCGGCACCGTGGCACCAGGCGTGTCCAACGAGCTCGTTACATCAATGGACATCATCGCCACGGCTGTCGACCTCGCAGGCACCAGCCTGCCGAGCGATCGGGTGTACGATGGGCAGAGCATCAGGGAGGTCATTCTCGAAGGTGGCTCTTCCCCGCACGACGCTTTCTTCTACTACTGCAAGGACAAGCTCATGGCCGTCCGGCGAGGCCAGTACAAGGCGCATTACCACACACAAAGCGATCTGAGTCGGCGCCAGCTCGGTGAGCGTAATTGTGACGGCGGGTTCCCTACTAGGGATTACAAACACTGCGGCGAGTGCGATGGCGAATGCGTCACCGCCCACGACCCGCCTCTCCTCTTCGATCTCGACAGGGACCCGGGAGAAGACTATCCTCTCGACGTCGCTCTGTACGACGACGCGCTCGCAGGAATCCAGCAGGCTGTCGCTGATCACCGGGCAGCACTTGTCGTCGCCCCGCCGCTCCTCGACCAGCTCGATGGCACCGTGGTACCGTGCTGCGACCACTCAACTGACTGTGTATGTAACTACGAGCACGACCCTCATATTCCGCCATGCTATCAAGGCTTGGTCAACAAGCTCGATAACACCGCCTTCAAAAACGACTTCGATTAAACGTTCGACTACAGAAGATAGTCTACATTTGATTATGCTCGTCAAATGGAAACAAACTTGAACGCATTAGAAAGGTGTCACAGCGCATCGTGGGTAGACAATTGCCACCAATACAATCACTGTACGAAGAAAGGGTTCTTGCAAAAGGGCAAAAGTCAAACAAATCTTGACAGACCCGTCCCACCCATTGAGAGAAGAATACACATTCAGTCGATCTGGATTCAGGCTCCGCGTACCTCGAACAAACAGGCAAAGATTCAGAAACTTCTTCGTTATCGATTCTACACACACTTACAATGGTACAGTTCGAAGGTAATTTTTTTTTTGTATGCGAGACACTGAGTTGTTCAATTTGGTAAGCATTGGTCTTTAATTTCTCTGAATTTGTAGAACTCGCGGATATTAGTTGTTGTTTTTATTTTTGTTCCCACACTTGATGCAATATACATACTGTACGATATTATTTAAATTGCATACATGATGAATATAAGGACTTGTTTTATATTTGCATTGATAGTTATTAATATTATTAAGTATTTATGCACGACTTTGTTGATTGGATAAAGCTGGAGAATTCAACGGTAGGATTTGTTTTGTAATTATCTATTGGTAATTAAAGGTAGTGTTGAGTATTGGTATTTCCCGAAGTGCCCTCCGATAATTTTTTTGTGAGATAATGAAAAACTGACTATCAAATTCGAAAGGACATACAATTTTGATCAACTTTATTTGATCAAAATCGGTTCAGAAACGGCTGAAATATCCATAAATATATTTGTATTAAAAATGTTCTTCACCAGCAATCACCGGGCGATATTTAGACTTTTTAGAACAATTTCAAAAAATGCTCGAAGACTACTTTGAAAAAAAATCAGAATAGGTTTTTAAAAATTCGTTGATGATATCTCTATTGAATCATTATTTTAACAATCATTAAATGCACAATTTTGTATGAAAAAAGGCTAAAACCAATGATTTTTTCAAATAGCGCCCTCTTGAGTTGTAACGGCTCTTTTTGAATGATAACAGGGGTTTTACTTAGTCGTTTGTAATTGTGTATACTTTTCGAGCATGGTGAAGTTATAACTATTACTTTGTACCGTAATGGTGCAGGTTTTTGTTACTAATACTCAAATATTTGTTTGAAATATTGAGAATTAATATATAATGATATAATGTTAAGTTCGACTCTCAATTATAAAACCTGTCTAGTTGGTAAATAGAAAATGATGATATGATTATATTAATGTTGTTGAATACTCTAATGATCTAATAATGATCTAATGTTAAAGTTCGACTCTCAATTATAACACCTGTCTAGTTGGTAAATAGAAAATGATGATATGATTATGTTAATGTTGTTGAATACTCTATAGTGAAACTATTTTGGATGCAATTAATACATAATATTTCATTCGTAACGGGGGGCTGTGACGTTATTATATTGTTTAAAAAGGAGCACATGAATAAATTGATCTTTGTTTATTTATATGAAAATAATTTACAAAATATGTAACTGTTAAATGGTAGTTTGATTTAATGTACACTATATTGAAATGCTATGGATGTCAAATAATATTGTTTATGAATGTGATTTATTTGTATTTTGATATATCAACTCATTGTACAAATTTAATGTAACCAGTGGAAAACAATTTTCTATGTAATGATCATGGACATAATAAACTTCAATCAATTATCTTCACACATTTCTCAAGTCTTACATTATGTATTTTGGTGGTTTTAATTGTTATTTCATTGTTATTAATTATCATTAAAAGGAAAATGAATTCATTATTTTCTCGCATACAAACCAAGATGTTCTTTATTTCTTTAAATTTATGAATAAAAAAAAATATATATCCTCTGTCCGACAGTATGTATCATAATATGGGAGTACACAGTATGCGTGTGTGTGTGTGTGATTGTGTCTGCGTGTGTGTGTGCGTGCATGTGTACGGGTGTGTGTGTGTGTGGGTGTGTGTGTGTGTGTGTGTGTGTGTGTGTGTGTGTGTGTGTGTGTGTGTGTGTGTGTGAGTGCGTGTGGTCGAATGTACGAATGTCTGTGCGCGTGTATGTCTGCGTGCGCGATCGTGCGTCATTTCGACCATCTTCGGCGAGGGAGCGAAGCGACCAACCCAGCAGCGAACCCGGGTTTTTATAACCTGAAAAGGGGGGGGGGGTGCGGTAGGGGGCACAACAAGCACCCTGATGGAACACTGAATGGATTCACAATGAGAGTCCAGGGGATGGAGCCCCCGGAAGCTTTTGGATTTTTTATATACAACCCCACTCAAATATTGTAGGGGGGATATATATCCCCCATCCCCCGTGATCGACGCCCATGGTGTATCTCAATTCTTGTCAACTTATTTATTTGTTTTACATAAAGCGAATAGCAGCTCGAACACTCTATCCGTCGGACAATCTGTACATATACGCCCACACCGTCCTTCCGTTATACCGTACACTCATGTGGCGTCGCGTGGCTTTCACTTTTTTTTTAGAAGTTTCTACAAACAATTGTTTTGTTAGTTTGAGTGTTGGGAGTATATACGAGTATACGGTGTATCTATTTTTGATATCGAGGGCTTAGTCGACGCGGAATTTCATCAGGAATATAAATGCATACTGGTGGTGTGCATTAACTCTACTTTGCTATACCTAAATCACATTGCCAAACTTAACTGCTGAGAAGCCATCACAAAGTGAACATACATGCATGTTGAAGGAGTGATAGATATGCCGTCGACACATACCATGAATGTCAAATACATTTTCAATCGCACTCGCAAGACTGGTGATTTAAGTTCAGATCGCATTGGATATTTTGTTCGCCTAACTCATATTTTTGACGAGTTTTAAACATTGAAATATTTAGGAAATCAACAAACTATGGCTATTTTTAAAGGACGAGCAGTTGAGGAATTCTTCGTCAACTGGAAGTATCTGGTGGTTTTGGCGGTGCCAATAATATTTTGTCCGGTTCCCATTATATTCAATGATTCGGTAAGCCAAGTTTAACATGATTACATATTTCTTTACAAATTAAACAACTATATACTAGTACAATTAAAGCACATTTAGACATATCAGTGTTGGGTCCAAGACCAGAGGGTCCAAGATCAAGATCAAGATCTCGAGACTGGTCTCGAGATTAAGATAGATCAGACAGTCCGAGATCGAGATCAAGACCAAGATCCGCAGCTCAAGATCGAGATCAAAACCTCTGAGATCAAGATCAGAAATATCCGAGATCAAGAACAAGATCGAGATAACTGATACCGATCTCGAGACTGGTCTCGAGATCAAGATCGATCTCGAGATACCCAACACTGATACATGTACTTGTAATAAATTTCTGTACTATGAATAGTCTATCGTCTACATGTTATTTTAGTAAGTTTGTCTCTGAAGAAAATTCTTCTTAGATCAAAAGCTCAGACTCTCACGTTATTACACAGACGATTGTTTTTAGTAAATAAAAACTTTCAGCAGTACTTTTCTTATACTTGTAATTCTGAATATACTTAAAATTAATGAAGTTATATATCCTAATTAGATATTGTATATATATATATTATAAACATAATGAATATACCCACATTGTTTGTTAATTTCATTTATTAATTTATTCAAAAAATAAAACAATAAGATGTATATACAAAATATAAAAGAGCTCAGGGAATAAACTAACAAAACAAACATAAAAAATAATACGATGCAAGTATATAAGGGACGAATATATTTAGCACACAAAACAAATAAAGTCATACATTCTTATACCAACAAAGCAAATAATTTGTATATACATATATACGTTTTACAAATATCTTAGCGATTTAGCGAATTTTATCCCGATATCTAGCGAGTTCCATAACTTATAGACCCTTTAAAATGTAGAGTCAAAGTCTTCTGTAATGATAGCAATGTGTATCAATTCCTTAAATCTACCTATTGTGGCAGACTACGTACTGCATCATCATCATGGTGCTATACTTGATGACCGATATCATGCATCTAGCAGACATCATCTTGCTTCCTATACCGTGCTCGGTCGTCACGCTCTTTGTTGCCTGTGTATTGTGTCAGACTGAAATGGATGATCGAGTGCATCGGTCTAGTGGCCATCGTCTTGCCGCCAAGGCCCGCCATCGAGTTAATTGGGCTATTTTGTGCCTCTGGTACGCTTTGTTTATCAACCCCATTACCATTCATTTTAATTGAGTTTCTCCATTTTGTGTTGGCAGATTGGCCAGACTGCGTACTGCATCATCATCATGGCGCTGTACTGGATGACCGAGTGCATCCCTCTGGCCGCCACCGCCCTCCTCCCCATCGTCCTCTTCCCTTTGTTCGGCATCCAGAAATCGCGCGACGTATGCAGCAACTACCTATCCGATACCAACATCGTGTTCATTGGGGGCCTGATGGTGGCGGCATCCATTGAGCACTGGAACCTCCACAAGCGCATCGCCCTAAGAGTTCTCATGTTAGTCGGAGCTAAACCGAGATGGTAATAAAAACGTTAGTAATTATTTTGAAATTTAAGAAATATCGTCTTATGATAATAGTATAAGATTGAAGTATGGAAGATCATCTAGGGCAACTATCCAACCGACACGAACGCGGTATTCTTCGGGGCCTGATTGTGGCGGCAACCGTCGATCACTGGAACCTTCACAAGCGCATCGCCCTCTAACAAAAACCAAGATGGTGATACAAAATTGTTGCGCATTGAATTACTATGGTATGATATTAGATTGAAGTATGGAAGATTATCTAGGAAAACAAACTATTTGACCAACATCAAAACGGGACCCTGGACAGGCTGCTGGGTTGGTCGCTTCGCTTCCCCGCCAAAAATGGGAACTATATTGAACATCCTATCCGAGGGCCGGAGTGTTTGCCCATAGAATCCCTCCTGCCGATGAAACACGAATGAGGCACGATACTACAAACCGTTCTGGTCGTGAAAGAAAATATTGTAAAATAAAATAATGAGTAAACATTGTGAAATGTAGTACATGTACACACATTAAGGCATATTGTTTATTTTCCCTATTTATTATATAGGCTCATGTTTGGCTTAATGTCAACCACGGCCTTTTTGTCGATGTGGATGTCCAACACGGCGACGACCGCCATGATGATCCCCATCGCCCAGGCCGTGCTCAAAGAACTCAAGACCGATGACGATGACGACCACGAGAACAGGGGCATTGAAATGGAAGTTTACGGTTATAATGACGTGAGAATTTTATTTTGGTTTCATTTTGAAAACGAACCTGTTTTACGTTCCGTCCGAAGCAGGCCCGTAGCCAGCATGTTCAAAGGGGGGGGGGGGGGGGGGGGGGGGTGCGTAATTTACTCAAACGGGACCGAGACCGATCGTGGCCGAGTACGAGACCACTGTTCGAGTCGTGTAAGCGGGTGGGGGGGGGGGGGGGGGGTAGGGGTGTCGTCAACAAAACCGATCATTGTCCGAGCCCACTGGCTAAAGGGCCCGTTACACATTCACGGTGCCAACACGGATCGAGGGCCGGTGTCAGTACGGTCCAAGTACGGTGCCAACACGGATAAGTACGGTACGAACACGGTGTATATACGGATAAGCAAGGAAGCAACACGGAGTCAACACGGATGAGCTGAACAATATAATTTTGGCCGGTCTCAACACGGAGCTCCCGGTGAAAATTAAGCAGGTTTAATTTTCCCTGCTGCGCCCAAGGATGACGCCGGATGCAACACGGAGGACGCCGGAGGCAACACGGAGCATCCCGGACCCAACTGGGAGTACCCCGGACCGTCAATCCGTGGTCCTCCGTGTTGGCACCGTGAATGTGTAACGGGCCCTTTAGATGGCTGAGACTGGTAAAGGGCCCGTTACACATTCACGGTGCCAACACGGATCGAGGGCCGGTGTCAGTACGGTCCAAGTACGGTGCCAACACATATAAGTACGGTACAAACACGATGTATATATGGATAAGCAAGGAAGCAACACGGACTCAACACGGATGAGCTGAACAATAGAATTTTGGCCGGTCTCAACACGGAGCTCCCGGTGAAAATTAAGCAGGTTTAATTTTCCCTGCTGCGCCCAAGGATGACGCCGGAGGCAACACGGAGGACGCCGGAGGCAACACGGAGCATCCCGGACCTAACTGGGAGTACCCCGAACCGTCAATCCGTGGTCATCCGTGTTGGCACCGTGAATGTTCATTCTACGACATGCTACCGTAACGAGAGGACGTGTTTTCCGCGAGCTCCCATCGCTACCATAATGAGCCGAAAATCTCTACAATAATGAGCCGAAAATATCTACAATAATGAGCCGAAAATCTGCACAGTGCTTATGCTAAGAAATGAGTAATACTATAACGCCGTCGTACAACCTGAGATCGAGAAATTCTAGCAAGAAACCCAGCAGGATGTCGCACGCATCGCCCAGCGTATCTTCGAACCCTGTAGCTGGCAGCAGTGGCGGTAACGCTGATCACGTGACCACGCAAGGCGCCAACCCTGAGCCCGTTCAAAACAATAGCACCACGCTTGAAGCCATTAAGGGTATGTTTACACAGTTAACGCATGATATGAATGCAAGATTCGACACCGTCAGTAATGACATCGGGCTAATTAAACGTGATTTAGCAGAAATGAGGAGGGCAGTGCATGATTTGGAGACGAGTGTTAGCTACAACGGAGATAAAATCAAATGTATTGAAAAGGAAAGCATACCCAAAGTAAGGGAGGAGTTAGACGCTACAAAGAAAGCATTTGAAGAAAAAATCACCCTTCTCGAGCTCCACAACAGGAAGCAGAACCTTTTGGTTTACGGCGTGAGTGAAGTAAACAACGAAAATCTATATACGACCATCAACGATGTTATCTGCCACTTTCTACATATCACGCCAGCTGAGGCCGCTACAATACAACTCGTCAACGCTCACCGACTCCCGGCCCCCCAACACGCAAGTAAGGATACCGCTCCTCGTCCCATCATTGTTCGTTTCGTCAAAATGTCGGATCGCGACCGCCTTCTCGAAGCCTTTGAACGCCGACGCCGCCCCCCGCCCTCCAGTCAACCGATTGTTCCTGGCCTTCACACCCAGCCTCTACGAGCTTCGCAGCTAGCCGCCGAACCCCCGCAACTAGCCGTTCAACCTCCAGATCGCTTTGCCAGAGCCACTATACGGACAGATCTCCCATCTGAGATGAAGCGCGAACGCGGACGGCTGGCCACACTCGCCTACAAGATTCGCAAGGAAAATAAGCTGCTCACCAGAATTCGCATCAACGGGACTAAGCTGTACCTGCAAACTCGTCGACCAACAGCAATTGGAGCACCTAAAACAGCCTGGACCAACCACCAACTGGGATAAGTAACAACCTTCATATCTTCATCAAATTCAATTTTTGACTCCTATAAACTGGATCGCCATTTAGTAAAACTTTAATTTTGAAAAAAACTTGAATTGTTGATTATCATAAACAATATCACAATTCGTACAAATTAACTGACATTCATTTTTTTTACAAACTTATTTTGTTTGTAAATTAAATTTGAACTCTGCGAATAATCAAATATTCGATAAGTTGTTTGGTGTTACGACACTTAACGGACTCTGGAAAAAAATATCCAGCACACAGACTCAAATTATTAGTATTAATTGTGTTTTTTTGCATTTTTTGATGAAGCAGTCAAATAATGCACATATATAATTTTGGATAAATATGTTTGACACTCTGCAGTCAAAATATTTGTATTTTTCCTATATAGTATAAGTATGTATACTAATTAATTTCTATTCAACCCGATCCTTTAGCATATATGTGATTTATTTATTTGTATCACTATATCGATCTAATGTATCTTTAGCCCAAGCACTTTCATTTCCTGACACGCAGCTGTAATGCATATTATAACTATACATTAGTCTTTTATTCCAATCATTCTTTGAGTTGCAGGCAGATCTACTCATTCATTCTCTTTCACAGGGTGTGCTTACATTTATACCGTTTATTCCTCATGTTAAAATGTTGAAAATAGTTACAATCTAATTAAGTGGTGAAGCATAACACAATACTTAAATCATTGAATATAAACTTTATTCTTTACTGATGTTCATTTTATGTTGTTTCCCATGTATTTGTACATGCCGAGTACCGAAGCGATGGCGTCACACTTTTTCCGTATGCCTTGATAACATTCTGAATAACCTTGTTTTTATTTTGAGCCCTTTTGTTAGGATACAATGGTTGTTTGCCTTCTTGGCATGCGATCTATAACACATTCTTGCTTGCCTGACATTGTCTGGGTCCAGCTTTCCATGGCGACGAAGAGTGTGACGCCACACGCTGTTGCTCTATTATTTTGCATAATGCTCTATAGTGACATGTATTTAGTCGCCTTTCTATGCAGTGTTCATGACCCTTCATTTAGAGCAACCTGGTTTCGCACTCACTTTAATAATTACTGATGTCTATTTTATGTTGTTTCCCATGTATTCATTACGTTTCACTAAGTTAGCCGTGATCTCCACCACGGTGGAAATCAACTCAACCATTTTAATAGCTTTCGTCAACATTCCATGCCCTGTTAACTGCCCCCCCCCCCCCCCCCCCCGAGACCTAGTGGTATTATAGAGATAATCTCCTCCGGTTACACGCAGTAAACCGATAAGAACGGTGTAAACGGTGATAAAATTCTACTAGAGGCACGAATCTCTCAACCTCTCCTCAGGCCTGAGAAGCGGTTATTTTCTAACTTGGGTGAAACGTAATGTTTACATGCCGAGTACCGAAGCGATGGCGTCACATTTTTGTCCGTATGCCTCATCGATATATACACACTGGATACAGCACGCTGAACAATGCCGAATGAGCGACGTTGAAGCCGCCGCAAGTATCTAAAAGTCCACCTAAGTGACCAAATACAAAAGGTGCTTCTATTCATTTCCGTAAATCGATTCACTCGAGCGAGCATGGTCTTTGTATTTGGAGTACTTTTGGAGTACTTTTTCACACTGTCGCTGGCTTAATGATGAGGGCGCTGTTGCTATATCCAGTATTTTTATATCGATGGTATGCCTTGATAACATTCTAAATAACTTTGTTTTTATTTTGAGCCCTTTTGTTAGGATACAATGGTTGATTGCCTTCTTGGCATGCGATCTAGACTATAACACATTCTTGCTTCCCTGACATTGTCTGGGTCCGGCTTTTCATGGTGACGAAGGGTGTGACGCCACACGCTGAAGCTCTATTATTTTGCAAAATGCTCTAATGACATGTATTTAGTCGTCTGTCTATGCAGTGTTCACGACCTTTCACACAGAGCAACCTGGTTTCGCACTCACTTTAATAGTTGAATATTTTTTAGATTATGATATTCTATATTTGCATTTATCTATCTTGAATCAAAATTGTTTTGATTTATTTTCCTTAAGCACCCAAAAGGTCTCCATTCATGGAGTATCACAGAAACCAGGTCAGTTCTTGTGACGAGTTCTCTTTCATTTTGTGATGTTTATACTTTTGAAAGCTTTGCCATTACTTTATATCTATTGAATACACAGCTGATTCGATTGATGTTAGTAAACTTGTAAATATTGAATGATTATGATTAGTTGCAATTTCATATTACTTTCAATAATCATTAATGTTTCAATGACTTTATCGATTCATAATTAGGCAGTTATAATGTATATACTAGTTGTTTTATTCCATGCAATATTCTTGTGATATTCTGTTCGAATTTCGATAATAAGTTATAGTAAAGCATCACACATATGCGTAATTATTTTTGTTTACTTATGCCTTCTTTTTGTTATCCCGCTCATTTACTTGAGCGCAGAGTGTCGAAGTGACGTCGTCAAGCTCGTTTTGCCTTTAGTAACAATGGTTTTTAAAACACCGACTTTTGGTTTGAGGTAGGCTGATTGTTGTCTGAGCAACCGATCAATCACACGTTTTAGGCTTGCCCGACTTTTCTTTTCTTGAATTAAGCTGCCCATGGCAACGATGAGCTATGACACCACACTTCGTTGCATTATTGTTTCGCATGTATATAACTACGTACTCCATGCTTCACTCTATTTTTGTTAAATAGACTGACCTGATTTCGCACTCGCCGCAATCTATTGTATACCTTTCCTTTGATGTTTGTTACTCTTTATGTTGTTTTGAAAAGGAATTTCCTTTTATGAAACGATTAACGACGTCTCCATTATTTTCCTTTTGCTGAAATCAGGTCAGTTCTTACTGTCGGTCATTCTTTAATTTGAAATTAGTAATGGTTTTGAAAGTTGTTATCGCATTTTATACACTTTATTATAGTTACGATTTATTCGATTGAATTTGAAGTATTGGTATTCTGTTATTTGGCTATTATACTTATTTAAATTTGATTTTTTTTTTTTTTTTTCGCGCAATATTCAATATTTAATTTTTAAACTACGATTTTCCTCCAACAATAATATATTTTCCAATGGGTGCCTCGCTATTGGAATATACTGTACCGTCATTATTTTGTTTCCTCTCGCTCGTTCGTCATGCCAACAGTGTCTCAATGTGTGTTCATGTCCATTTTGTATTCGTGTTTTTGTGTTTCCCTTCCTACCTACTGCAAGTGGTGGTTTTCATTGTCCTTTCTTGAGCTCTCTGTGTCTCCACCGATTATTTTCTTTTTAAGTCATTATCCTTACGTGTATATGCTAGCGCTGCGTATGTTTATTGATTATGATATGCTTTTTGGTTCTTGTTACTCAGATTTTGTGTTTGTACAATTATTATGGCTAATTTAGATCACCACTTACCTTTTGAGTCTGTGAGCGACGATGACCTTCTTGATGTATTAAGCCCCATTCAAGCTAACAATCAATTTTTTGTTAATCGTACAGGAATTTTTGATGAAACTGTAGTTGAAAATATAAACTCATCTTCTGAAGAGTTGAATTTGAATTTAGATCACGATGATCCAGCACAACATTCTTTTACAAAGTATATAACAAATGCACAGCTTCATAATATTATTAAAGATTTTAATAGTGATACATTCTCTTTATTGCATTTAAATATACGAAGTTTAAATAAACATTTTGATGAATTGCAATCATTTTTAGATAACCCTTCCAATAAACAGCTTTCTGTAATTGGCCTAACAGAAACTTGGTTATCCCATGATTCTAATTTACCCTTCTTAATCGATAATTATGATTTTGTCTTTAAAAATAGGCAAGGGAGAGTCGGTGGTGGTGTTGCTTTATATGTGCTTAAATCTTTGAATTATGTTTTGCATGATAATATTTCAATAATGAATAATGTCCTTGAGACTCTCTTTATTGAAATTATGAATCCTGGAGGTAAAAATATAATAGTTGGAGTCATTTATCGACCCCCTAATAATAACCCTAGAGAATTCTTGACGCAATTCTCTGACTTATTGCGAAGTCCAGCGTTTATAAATAAGGATGTGTTTTTAATGGGGGACTTTAATATAAATTTATTAAATCATGAACATAATAATTTGTCACAAGAATTTCTCGAGACTCTCCTCTCTGCCTCTTTTTTACCTCTTATTTCTAAGCCCACTCGTGTGACAAACTCCTCTACCTCATTAATAGATAACATCTTTTCAAATGTAATCCCCCACCCTGACTCTTATATTGTTCTTTCAGACATAACTGACCATTATCCTATTGTAACGCATTATACTGTATTTAAATCAATTAATAATTATGACCCACGTTCATTTAGACGTAAAGTCACTAATAACAAATTAGTTAGTCTTGCTTCTAGTCTTGAACATGTAGATTGGTCTCCTGTTTATGGTGTAGATGAAGTGAATTTTTCTTACGATAATTTTTGTGATATTTTGAATAATCAATTAGATACTTGTATTCCTAAACAAAGAGTTAAAATTAATGATTATAAAAAAACACCAAGACTCCCTTGGATCACTAAATCAATATTACGTTCTATAAATAGGAAAAATAATCTTTTTTATAAATATAAATTAGATGGCACAGAAAGGTTGAAAATTAAATATACATCTTATAAAAATATTTTGATTAAGATTATTCGTTTGGAAAAGAAAAGGTATTTTGAAAATATGTTGGCATTATATAAACATGATATGAAAAATACTTGGAAAACGATTAAGCAGGCAATGAATGTTATTAATAATAAATCTAACATAACAAAAATTAAGTTTAATGATGAGATTGTTGAGGATCCAAGGGACATAGTAAATATTTTAAATAATTACTTTTCTTCGATTGGTGAAAATCTTGCTGCTAATATCCCCCCATCAAATAAGCATTTTGTTGATTTTTTGGGCCAGCCCAATTCAAACTCTATATTTTTTTTTCCTACTCATAGATATGAAATTTTAGATATTGTTTCGAAATTTGATTCTAAGAAAAGTTCAGGCCATGATGAAATTAATAATTTCATTTTAAAAGGCATTATATCTTCCGTTGTGGATCCTCTTGTTCATATTTTTAATTTGTCTTTATTATATGGCCAGGCACCAAATTCTATGAAAATTGCTAAGGTTATTCCTTTGTTTAAAAAAGGAGATAAATTAGATGTAAATAATTATCGACCGATTTCTTTATTGTCCTCTTTTTCGAAAATTTTAGAAAAAATAATTTATTCCCGGACAGTATCCTTTTTGAAGAATAATAATATTTTTTCTAATCTCCAATTTGGTTTTAGGGAAAAACATAATACTGTACACGCATTATTGTCTTTTATTGAGAAGGTAGCTCATGCAATCGACAAATCTTCTCATACGATAGGCATTTTCCTGGACTTCTCCAAGGCCTTTGACACAATTAATCACGACATTTTACTTTATAAACTTTCACATTATGGTGTACGTGGGATGGCCTTGGAGTGGTTCAGGAGCTATCTTTCGGATAGAAAGCAGTATGTATCTTTAAATGATAACTCTTCTGCTCCCCATAATATAAATTGTGGTGTTCCACAAGGTAGTATACTAGGCCCACTTTTATTTATTTTATATATTAATGACTTTTGTCGATCATCCGAAATTTTGTCTTTCGTACTTTTCGCTGATGATACGAATTTGTTTTTTTCTCATAATGATTCTTATAGACTAGTTGAAATTATTAATATTGAAATGAGTCATATTTTATCGTGGATCAGAGCGAACAAATTATCATTGAATCTCCAGAAAACGAAATATATGTTGTTTAGTAAATCTATAGATTCGTTACCTGCTAACATAGTTTTTGAAAACACCCCTTTGGAGTGTGTTTCATTCATTAAATTTTTGGGTGTAACGGTTGACAATAACCTTACTTGGAAATTTCATATTGATAATATTTGTAAAACAATTTCTCGTAATATTGGTATAATTAATAAAGTGAAGACATGTCTTCCTTTTAATTCATTAATTATGCTTTATAGTTCTTTGATACTCCCATACTTGAATTATGGTATCTTAGTTTGGGGTAACACTCATGAAACTTTATTGGATAAAGTGTTGTTATTACAAAAGAAGATTATTCGTATTATTTGTAATTCCCCCTTTCTCTCCCATACAGACCCCTTATTTTTTGAAAATAAGATACTGAAGGTAAAAGATCTATATTTATTTCAACTTGGTCAATTTATGTATAATTATAATAAAAATATGTTGCCATCTGTTTTTCAAGAAATGTTTTTTAAAAATAGCTCAGTTCATAATTATCCAACAAGACATTCTGAAGAATTTCATTTACCTCTCTTGCGGACCCTCCTTGCTCAAAATACATTTATATATGAAGGCCCCAAATTATGGAATTCTTTAAGTACTGAAATAAAAAATGCTCCATCGATTAATATTTTTAAGAAAAAATTTAAATTGTTTTTATTACAATCTTATGTACATCATTGAACTATATCGCCCATTTACTCTTTCCCCGTCCGTACGTCATCCTGAACAAGGTCTTTCTCTACTCGCAGACTCAAAATGTAATCTGATATGATATATTGTGCCTTCTCATGCATAGCTCCTTTCTAAGCGCGCAACTCTTTTTCCTCATTTTCACTTGAACCCCACATGTAGCTCATCCTTTTGTACTACTGATTATATTTGTACCCCCGATCCCTCACTTCCGTTTGGCAGTGTCTAATTGTTGTATTGTATCCGTCTTCTCCTATTGTTGTCAAATTCTCTCTTGTCCCATGTAGGTCTCTGTTGGCACCCCTTTTTTCCTCTATACTTTTTTGTAGTCTAGAATGTGTTAATTTAAATATACAATAATATTCCTAACTATTATTTGAGGGGTCCACAATTGTACAAGCACTGCTTTTTAGTGGACCCCTCTTGTTTCCAATATGTATATCTCTATTTTGTATAAATTGTAATAATTCATTTGTAATGTTTTGTTGGAAGCAAGAATAAAATTGAAATTGAAATTGAAATTGAAATTGAAATTGAAATTGAAATGTGTAACGGGCACATTCACGGTGCCAACACGGATCGAGGGCCGGTGTCAGTACGGTCCAAGTCCGGTGCCAACACAGATAAGTACGGTACGAACACGATGTATATACGGATAAGCAAGGAAGCAACACGGAATCAAGACGGATGAGCTGAACAATAGAATTTTGGCCGGTCTCAACACGGAGCTCCCGGTGAAAATTAAGCAGGTTTAATTTTCCCTGCTGCGCCCAAGGATGACGCCGGAGGCAACACGGAGCATCCCGGACCCAACTGGGAGTACCCCGGACCGTCAATCCGTGGTCATCCGTGTTGGCACCGTGAATGTGTAACGGGCCCTTGAAGGCCCCGTTACACATTCACGGTACCAACACGGATGAGCTGAACAATAGAACGCTGGTCTCAACACGGAGCTCCCGGTGGCTACGGACGTCCACGGTGCCAACACGGAACCAACACGGACGTCCACGGTGCCAACACGGAACCAACACGGACGTCCACGGTGCCAACACGGTACCAACACGGACTGATTTCATCCGGGGTGACAATTATGCAGGTTTCATTTCCCCTGGTGCGCCCAAGCATCACGCCGGAGGCAACACGGATCCCGCCGGATACAACACGGATCAAGCCGGAGGCAACACGGATCATCCCGGACACAACTGGGTGTACCCCGGTTGACAACAATATGGGCAACATTTGACTGATTGCCATTAAACCAAAACAACAACAAACAGACCGTCAATCCGTGGTCATCCGTGTTGGCACCGTGAATGTGTAACGGGCCCTTTAACGGTGAACCTTTCTGAATTTGAGGAATTTGAGGTGGGGCGCGTGCAAACCGCTTGCCACACTGGCAGCCCTTTGAAGGTGCATATTTCCACGTTAGGTACAGGTGTAAAGATGCACCTTGCCATCTTGTACCTTTAGTGCGTCATAATGGTGCAACTTTGGATTCCCGAGGGTGCAACTATTAACCTGTACATGCATAGGTGCAGTTTTAACTTTACCAAAAGTGTAAAGTTGCACGGTTTGCGCATTTAAAGGAGAAAATATTTTCTTTATTTTCTAACCGTGTCCTTGAACAACTTATTTTCTGATCGCTGAAACAAAGCGTCAATCTACAAGCAAGCCAAATTTGAAGTGGACAAAAAAACGAACAAATTTAGTTCACGATTGTTGCACCTTATCTTTTGTGCCCTTTTTGCACCTCACCAAGAGGGTATAACATTCAACCCTTTTTTTGCAATGCTGGCAGCTCATTCAAAGGTGGAACTTTGCACCTCCTTTAACGTTGCACTTTAAATTATTTTTAAATGTGCACAGTTGCACACTAAGCGTTTAGAGTTGTAGCGTTATGGGGCACAGATTCACCCCAAAAATGCAACAATGCACATCCGATATAAAGGTGCAATTTTCAGTTTATATGAAGGTAAAAAGATGCACCTCAAAGGGTGCTGCCAGTGTGGCAACAAAGATGTTCAAAATGTTCCCTTTTTTCTTAGTGTGCACTTTGTTCTTCATTTTATGTTGTAGAATTTATTTCGAACCATTTTATATTAAATTTCATAATTTATATTATTTTCACAGACGGATTTTATGGGATCCAGTAGGCCAAAATTGCCAAGTCATGTATCAAATTAAATATCTGTTCACCCTCTAATTCACCCTCTAAATGATAATAGTAGCCGAAAGCCATAGTTTCATTGAAAATTGGATAAACCTTTGAACTTGTACTTGATATAATTATTTTAGTTCATTTCAATCATATAAGATCCAAGTTATATTACCAACACAAAATATTTTCATGAATTATGTAACATTCTGATGCAAACCATAATATTTTTGAAATATTTCATACCAAAGTCAAGAGGTACGCAGGACATGGTGGCTGAAACGGGCTTCATTCAGCTCAAGGATATCACCGCAGAAGAAGGGTTAGTATATTTTACCAACATTTACACGTTTAATTGACCCATCAGTGGCGTAGCCGAAATCGACAAAACGGGGCGTTGGAGAGTAGGGGGGGGGGGGGGGGGGGGGGTGGTCGGTCGATGCTTAAGGGATGGTGTGTAATCTAGATGGGGATATCATATAGCCATCATAATGTGACATAGGCTATAAAGTCGAGATGATATAATTATGTGGGAATTTATACGCCTCTTAGGCCTATATAGGATGGGTCTCTACCTCTGGCAAATACTGGCCCCCTCGTGGGAGTTCACGCCCCCTCTCGGCCCCTTCCCCCCCCCCCCCCCCCCCCCCTTGCTAAGCCAATGCTATTTACATCACACAACATGTTTGAATGATATGACAAAGCCCACATGTAGGCCAATAATGTAACCCCAAAACTATGCAAGGAAAGATAGAAATGAGAGAGGGGGAGGGAGGGGGGGGGGGGGGTGGGTGAGAGAGAGGGAATAAATAAGGGTACATAGTGTCGAAATATTAACGTCACATTATGATGTTATAAGATGGTAATCGTTCTAAACAACTTTTCTTTTGATTCGGACTGTTCGTAGTGGGTTGGAGATGAACGACTGCCTTCCCAGCTAGGTCACACCATTTCTGGCACGCCTGCGAACCAATACCCATGAAAATGAATATTTGCGTCGTCACCATTCGGTATTCTTTATTTTATACAGGGGTGTAGATATTTCATGATAGAATATATATATAATTTATAAGCGGAGATATAAGCAGTAATATAACTTTCCCCATAGTAATAATAATTAATTATCACATGTATATTTTAGAGGCGAGATCAACGTCGACAACGACGCCGACGCACTCCCGGTCGTCATTAGGAAAGGGCGTCCACTCTTGTCTAATTTAGACGGTGATGGCAAAGAAGAGTCGAAGAAATCGAGTGGGTATCGTCTGCTATGCAAGGGCATCACTCTCTCAGTCCCATATGCAGCAAATATTGGTGGGACGGCTACACTGACTGGCACAGGACCAAATCTCGTGATTAGTGCGCAAGTTCAAAGGTACCTAGACCTTGACCAAACCTAGACAAAAGACAGGAATACAAGGAAGAGAGATGTTTACAGTCCCGTCACAGCAAGTATTATATTGAATCTTTTTTTGTTTTCTTTTTGTCAATACAATAAATTTATAGTCTATACTAGTACAGCTTGTCTCTAGGAGCAGTGGGGCATTCTTTCCGCCCAACAACCCATCCTAGGATACGCCGTAGGATCGGTCAGCGTATTCTAGAATGTGTCGTCAAACCGACAAAGTATCCGGTGCAGACACTTTATGCACTGACGCCGTCACAGGACCAAATCTTGTACCTTCTCGAAATCGATAAGCTTGCTTTGTAGTTTGTTTGTATTATGTTGACTTTACTTCCTTGGAAGGGAATAAGAAAATTAAATTAATCCTGTATATTATATTCTTATTTCATCATCACCTGATTGTCTTTAGATTATGACTGTATAAACTTGTATTTTTTATATATTTTTTTAATATTAAAAAAGGGAGTAATTTGCAAGAAATATTGTATATTTCTATGTTTTATGTATTTGTAAACCATTCTAGTTATTTTCTTGTTTGTATGTATTATCCTGTTCACCCTGCCACTTGCAGAATGCGAATTAGTTTTCAAATTCTGCCATGAACCTGGGTTTCAACCCTTCTTTTTAACATTCAAATGATTTCAATACATACCCAGATAACAATGCTACGTTGGCCCATCGTTGGCTCAATGTAGGCGGTCATGTTGGGCCAACGTCAAAACGTGACGTTTTGCCCACGTCATTCTTGCCGCTGTGCCCTCGTCGGCCCAACCCCCATAAGCCAACGTCAATTGCCAATGTTGCGCCAACGTTTGCCCAACCTTTTATTTTGCTATTTCTGACGTCAAGCCAACATTGAGCCGACTAAACCCCAACGTTCATACGACTATATAAGTGAATGTTGGCCCTACGTTGGCTTGCCTACCGTCGTAATGCGGTTGTTAGTCAAACGTTAGTACGACGTCAACTAGCCAACCAATATCCAACGTAGTAGGCGAAACGTTGGCCCAACGTTTGCTTTTCGATAAATATGATTGTTCGTCTAACTATCACCCAACGTTGTTTCAACGTACATTTGCCGACCAGTTTGCCAACAGTCAACATCCAACGTCGGCTTAACGTTGTTTTAACGTCAGCTCGCCGACTGCAAAAATATGGTTGTGAATTTACCGTAGGCCGACGTTGGCTAAACGTTGTTTTTCCAACCGAGACGGTGCCGACTATAGACTACGTTCCGCCAACGTCGCATTGTTATCTGGGTACAGATGTTTGTTTTTTCTCAATAAAAATAATGCAATATTCCATAGTTGTGGAATATTCAATCAGTCTCTACTGGTCACAATTAATGTTATACATGTTTCTTTAATATAATTTTTATCAAGGATTGTGAACTTTTTTCTCTCCATTTCTCAGTCTTTACGGGCCAGAGGCGGGTCTGAATTTCGGCACGTGGATGATGTACGCGTTCCCAGGCATGATCGTCTGTCTTCTGTTATGCTGGATATGGCTGCAATTCATGTACCTCGACTGTTTGTGAGTATAATGGCTCTCCCTCATTACCCAGGACACACTGCATGTGTCTAGTGACTACACTGACATTTCAGGTTGTGATGGTGTAGGAAGGAAGGTTTGCCCATTTCCGGATCGACATGTGGCTGACTAATGGATATGTGGACTTGAACCTTGAGTGGAAACCAAAACGTTGGGTTTGTTGACGTAGCCAAAAGATCAGCCTAGAAAGCATAACTTCCACAAACTTCCCGTTAATGCATTGACGAAACGAGGGTCAAATCAGAAGGGAAAATATTGTTGGGAGCAGTCAAGATTTAACGAAGGATATCAGCGTGAGTTAAATAAAAATATATTGCGTTTGATACTGCTACTTTTTTCTTCTCTTGACGGGCATTAGGGGGCCTGGGCGGGGACAGGGGCGACTGGATCCCAATATAGACTCCTTTGCACCCTAGCCCCCCCCCCCCCCCCCCCCCCCCTTCTAACAACGCCACTGGGTTTGTGTCATTTTGTGTGTGTATTTGTTTAGGGTTTCACTTCCGGTAGGTCAGGACGTTGAACTTCCTGTCACCTGGTAACAAACTCATTGAACATATTCATAAGGTAAAAGTCGATTGCAGCTACTAGAAAAACCAACAAAATATATAGGCCAATTTAAATATTAAAAAAAACCAATATCTATTCAAGCAATGCATAAGAATAAGGAAAACATTTTAAACATATTCCAATGAAAAAATCATACAAACAAATATATAACAAATACAAACAACGAACAAACAACAATAAAACAAGCAAACAAACATATCCATATGGATGCACTTAGTTATTTTAGATTTGTAATAATATCAATCGTTCGTCTATACATGAACGCACTTGCGTAATTATCAAGGAGTATACACACTTCATTAATTTCATCGATTTCGTTTGTTTATTAACTGCTTATTTATTCCTTTTTTTTGTATTAAGTTGTCTAAAGAGAACCGACAAACGCGCGGGAAAGATACAAGAGGAGCGCGCCAAGAAAGTGATAAAGAAGACTTATGATGCCTTGGGCCCGATGTCGTAAGTTCAATTCTTATTTTTAATTATTTGCGAAACATAAGCGCTAATCTCGATTAACAAGTTCTAATATTTGGTAGATTTATTATTCAGCTCATAAATCGATTCTGTTATTTTAAATAATGTGTATAACAAGAAATCTAAATACATGTATGTATGATTTGTGAACTCTATTTTGAAAAATGTTAAAATTTAATTAACAATTGACAATAAATGCATTCAGATAATTTTGTTTATCGATATTACAGAGCCCTACCAATGTTGATTTTGAGCGAGGTATACAATCTCTTCGCGGCTCTGATCATCATCATCATCATCATCATCATCATCATCATCATTATCATCATCATAATTGTCGTCGCTAAAGCCATTCATGTATGTGAGAGGGATAGGCTTATATACAAGTGAGATGATCGATCCTATCAAAATAATCACAATCAGAAAAAACGACCGCATCATTCTGTACACGAATATAACTTGTATCATGATTCTTTATTTTGTTATTACAAAGTACAAACTAATGTCATCAGACTGAAATTTGGCACTGATTTATGAAACGCATTATATAATTGTATATATTGATACCATTGATACCATTGGTATATATACTTTGTTCAATTCGTATACCGTATGTGACAACGTACGATTCAAAATTATACAGATTTGCTGAATGGGCGGTGATAGGACACTTTGCCGTTCTCATTCTTCTATGGCTAACCAGGGACCCCAAGTTTGTGAAGGGCTGGTCCATTGCATTCGTCCCTGGGTGAGCAATCGCAATATAATCATATATAATCGAAGTTAGATTAAAAACAGTACAATTAAATAAAATCAGTATATACCGGGCGTATCAAAAAAAGCGTTACACTTTTGAAAAAATTGTCAACATTACACTTTTATATATTTATAAGATTTTTTCATGTCGATGGATGCCCCATGGTCTCATCTATCAAGTGCCACTAACAAAACAAATTTTCGTTCACGCTTGGGCGAACACGGACAGTTTTGTACAGAGTGTCAAAAATGGCTTGCGCCAAATTGAAAGAAGAGGGACAATTAAACCAGCAGACTGAATAAGTACTCCCATTCAAACAAATTGCTCTTTGCCATAAATTTAAGAATATTTTATGATTGTGTAATAATTTTGTGGCAATTTTCTATCATAATTTAACTGATTTCATTGTTTTATATGCATGGGTGAGAATCAATAATGGGTAATTACTTCAAGATCTTTTTTAAAGCACAGACACATCAAAACCACATGCCAGTCATTCATTCAAAAAGTACCAAATCAATTAATCTTCAAATCATTCAACCGATTCATCAATCAATCAATGAGAAATCAATCCATCAATCCATTAATCAATCCATCAATCAATACATCAATCTATCAATCCAATCAGCCCATCAATCTATCAACATGAATATTCGTTCATGCATGCTTCTGGGTCATCTTTTGTATGTGTCACACTCAATGAAAGGATTTGCATCGTTAATGAGGACAGGCTGGAAATTTTGTCATTAACGATGCAAATCCTTTTATTATCTATCAATCTATGGCTTATTTATTCTAACCCATGCATAAAGCAATGAAATCATTTAAATTATGATAGAAAATTGCCACAAAATGATTCCACTATCATAAAATAATCTTAAATTCATGGTAAAGAGCAATTTGTTTGAATGGGAGTACTTATTCTGTCTGCTGGTTTAATTGTCCCTCTTCTTTCAAATTGGCGCAAGCCATTTTTGACACTCTGTACAAAAACAGTCAGTGTTCGCCCAAGCGTGAACGAAAATTTGTTTTGTTAGTGGCACTTGATAGATGAGAACATTGGGCATCCATCGACATGAAAAAATCTTCTAAATATATAAAAATGTAATTTTGAAAAAATGTTCAAAAGTGTAACGCTTTTTTTAATACGCTCTGTAGAGTGGGTAGTCGAATCAGGGGTAGTCGACGCAACTTGTATATTATTGTTCTCATGTGGCTACCCAGATAACCATAGTGATTATCTCATCGCCTTCATCCCTGGAGGGTTAGCATCAGTCACTAACAAAATATGTTAAAAATAAAAAATAAAAAAACAGTGTATTATACATTTTTTATGTACCTTTATTACTTATCAAATACTTCTCTATTTAATTTCTTCCATGTAGTACTCAAATGTGAATGTGAATAGAATATACTGGCAAGAGTAAGACAATACAATTTATACTTAAATTAGCAACTCAATAGAGAACTTGAGCATTCCTATTGGTTGATTACCGTTACGTATTTCTGTATAATGAACGTTGCTATGGTAACGTTCATTAATGATAACAACGTTATAATGCACACTTTGTGTGTACAAACACGCGCTTGCACAACATACGCAAGGCCTAACATGGATGGAGGGAACTCTCACAAATTGAGCAAGGTCAATTTTGGGTTCATCAATATATCATAACAAAATCAGTTCATCAAAATCATCATCTTATTTATATAACAAATATTACATGTTCTTTTCGTTGAATGGTCCACAATACACACCTCTACATTAGGAAATTCACATCGGCCTAGAGCCTCGATGCAATATTTAATGCACTGCACTCGAGAAATTCCAAATGTATCGTTGTATATTCTGGTATATTTAACTCCTAACCATGCACTATTTGTATAATATATTTTGTTACCGTAATGTCTCCGTTTCTAGGTACGTCTCTGATGCAACGGCGGTGATGCTTATCACAACGTCTCTCATAATGTTCCCTTCTCGACCAACGGCGTACTTATTCAGGCCCAGAAAAGCGCACGAATGTAAATACCATCTTTTCATTTTTGTCAATCTGTTATTAATTTCAGTGCAAAATGTTTGTATAATTTGCAGCTATTTCTTTTCAAAACAAACTATGAAATCGGAAAATGTTGTAAAGTTGTGTTACAAATTGCATTTTTATACAGCCTTAAAGCCGTAAACACTACCACGGAATATTCTCTTTGTTAATTTCCTCTTGATTATTAGTTGTTTTGCCTCCGCGAACGAATAGTGGCTGGAGGCATTATGTTTTCGGGTTGTCCGTCCGTCTGTCCGTCCGTCCGTAGTGTCTCGTTATCGCGTTATCTCAAGAACCTGTTGACTCGCCAAATTAAGTCCATGTATGTATCTGGAGGAGCCAATGAACTGGCCATATGTTGGGGTCATGATGTCATAGGGCTCATGATATATGCCAAAATAGCTCGTTATCGTGATATCTCAGGAACCAATCGATTTTTTTTTCACCAAATGAACAAATGAGCAAATGAACTGATTAAATTTAAAGGGGCACTATGTAAAAGGTCAAGGTGACTGTGCTCATAAAATCCTTGCAATGACGGAGGCATCCATTTCGACTGCGAGCAGTCGAAGATCCTTCTGGATACGAAACATTATCGCACCCAAGATGATTGTCTATAAAGGCTCTCATCGCCGTGACGTTCTGAAAATAGTTAATCGGTCAATCATATTAAAGATTATGGGTTTTTTAATAGTAACATACAATAATTTGAACAATAAGATATTTAAAAATGCAAATGAATATCATCAATATATTTTCTTTGGAACGTCAACAGATAGACCTGGCGGAGAGACGAAGATCGCCAGAACGCCCGCCCTGCTGTCGTGGCCCGTCGTACACAAGAAGATTCTTGCAATGGTGGAGGCATCCATTTCGACTGCGAGCTAGCAGTCGAAGATCCTTCTGGATACGAAACATTATCTCACCGAAGATGATTTCCTATAAAGGCTCTCATCGCCGTGACGTTCTGAAAATAGTTAATCGGTTAATCATATCAAAGTTATATGGGTTTTTTAAAAGTGACATACAGAAATTTAAAAAATGAAAATGAAAATCATCAATATCTTTTGTTTGGAACGTCAACAGATAGACCTGGCGGAGAGACGAAGATCACCAGAACGCCCGCCCTGCTGTCGTGGCCCGTCATACAGGAGAAGATGGCGTGGAACGTTATCCTGCTGGTTGGTGGAGGGGCGGCCGTAGCAGATGCGTGCAAGGTGAAACGGCGGCCCTTTTACCACAAAGAGAATGTTATGTTTTAGCTTACCTTGAAGACGAAACGTCACCATCTTCATCGCGACAGTTAAATTGGCGTGGCAGGTTTTGGGGGAGCCGTTTTGAGCCCAATTTAGAAAAACTCATGTTAGAGTATCGTTGTTTCTTTAACTATAAATGGTGGGGCTTAATACTTCATTTTTGTGGGAGTTTGTTCCATACGTATTTTCTTTTTTTACTGACATCAGCCTGCATCTGTTTTTGTGTAATATCACGATTGTCTCTTCATTAAATGGTTCTCAGGAGATTGTGATATTTCCCACGTTTCAAAATATTGTTTCCTTGTGTTTTTTAAATAATATATCTAATCTAACGGGAATGCCTTGTCTGTTCTCACGTTCGTCCGTCCCGTTCTCATCTTCGCAATATCTTATATTTATTTTGATAATTAAATTTCAGAAAATAAATAGAATCAATATTGGTTAATGTACTAGAGTCTGGATATATGATTCAAATTGAGTTGAGGAAACGATTAAAATATGTATTCACTGGGTTTTTTGGCCACCATATAATCGCAAGGACTTTGAATTCACTCTTATAATTTGTAAAACAAAAAGCGTTCATTCCTTTTATCAGGAATCTGGTTTGTCGGCTTGGTTGGGTCAGCAGTTTGTCGTGTTCGCAGGACTCTCACCACCAGCCATGGCCCTCATCATATCGACGATCGTCGCTATCTTCACGGAGATCACGAGTAATACGACCACAGCTACTATCTTCCTGCCAATATTTGCCGAGATGGTAGGTTACCGCACTAATGGTTACCTCCCAAATAATGTGCATGTATAACCGGAATCATGACAATGATTGTTTTAATCGTCCTAAACTAACACTTTTCCATAGTTCGATCAGAGTAATAATTCAACCCCTACATTATCAAAGTATGGTAAATGCTATTAAATCAATGATCGAGTAATGTTATGCCTACATGCCCATTGACTACAGAGTTAAAGGCCCAGTCTCTTCATCATGAATTGTATACCATGATGTATGAACTTCCCCAAATCTCCGTGAAAGGCAGATTTCGATCAAAATTAGAAATTTGAAGAAGTATGATGAAAGAGCCAAACACATTTTTAGAAACGATACAGAATAATTGGACCAATACTTTTTGCTCAATCTTGAAGAAATAATACACCTTTTTGTCAATTGTATTATATTTAAAATATTAAATACCAAAAGGGTTATAGGCAATGGTGTTAGATATACCTACCAGATATTTTGATATTCAATTTGATTAATGAAAACATGAAGTTTATTTATATTGTATGTATTTTGTTATGTTTTATACATGTAGCCTATATTAAAGGCATGGATTTTATACGTAGCTTGTTAATACAAAGTGCAAAATTAGCACCACAAAGAAATTTAAGATATTTGTATGATATCAAATGGTGTGTATAAAGCCCACATCTTTTATTGTCAAAATCTACGCAATTATTCATGAAATTCATGTTTACTTCCAATTCCATACATAAAATGTGTGCTAGGCATTCCTAACCCTATTGACTATAACCCCTTTGATATTGTATGAACTTATGTTTCTTTAAAATGTAATAAAAGTGACCAAATAGTGTAAACACTGATCTTAACAAATAAGCATAAGTGCTTAATTGGTCCAATAATTTTGTCAAAGTCTGTATTATTATCATTACTATCATTACTACAGAGTACGAGTCTTGGAATGAACCCACTGTACCTGATGCTTCCGGCAGCCATTGCGTGTTCATTCGCCTTCATGCTTCCAGTTGCCACACCTCCCAACGCAATAGCATTCGCTCATGGCAACCTTACTGTGCTAGATATGGTACGTATCCTGAAAACACGCACATATATGCACACACGCACGCACGCACACACGCACACACGCACACACGCACACACACACACACACACACACACCCACACACCCACACACCCACACAAACACACGCACATACGCACACACACACATGGACAAACCTACACACCTGGATTCTCCATCATAATCATCCAACATGTACATAATCTATCATGAAGGCATGTTCCTATTGGTACACCTTCACAGGTTGCTCCCTTGTGGCAGGGTGTCCGAGAAGTCGTTTGTTTCGTGGTTGAGACACAAAATCATTATTATTTTGATGTTGCTTTTAGAGACCTACAGTTGACAGTGCTCCCCCCCCCCCCCCCCCCCCCCCCCCCGTATATCATACATACACACATGGAACTCGTAATACATAGTATTACAGTTGAAATAAATGTTTTACTCGGGAAGGAGAGCTATAAACAATGATTGTCCTTAGGGGTACAGCTACAATGTTCTTGTATGTGTTTGTTTTCTGAGATTTGTTTGCCTTTATTTTCTCTTTACACTCTAACCTGCAGGTTAAGGCTGGTTTTATGATGAACATTGTCTGTATCCTCGTCTCCAACTTGAGCATTAACACACTGGGTACAGCGGTCTTCAGTGCAAACACCTTTCCAGCCTGGGCCAACTCAACTGTTCCAGTAAAACTAGACTGAATGCGACACAAGGAGGAACGTCTATCTTCGTACGAAGGCCAAGACTAGTTTTGGTTTGACGTTTTGTTTGAACCCTTGTTTCTATACTGAGTCTAAACACCCTAGGTAGAGCAATTTTAAGATCAAACACCTTCCAAGCCTGGACCAACTCAGTTGCGCCAGTGAAACTAAAATATATTGTGACACTAGAAGGAACGTCTAACTTCGTACAAGACCAAGACTGGTGTTGCGTAATCTGTGTATCCGAACTGCCAACCTTGGCCTAAACTCATTGGCCCGAATTCTCATCTACAATTTGACAGATGATAGAAGATATAATATTACCACGAAATTAATATTTATATAATATTGACTGGTTTGTTCTTTCGTGATATATCAGAAATATTGCATTCGCTATGATCATATTGCACTCGTCTTCGACTCGTGCAATATGATCCTAGCTCATGCAACATTTCTGATATACCACTCAAGGCCAGTCAATATTATATAAATATTAATTTCGTGGTAATAATATATCTTCTATCATCTGTCAAATTGCAGTGTTTTGTGTAAGAATTTGTATATGTTTATAACTATATTCGATTTGCAGCTTTCATGTCAAATACAAAAATTAATTATATCCAATATCATTTTACTTTCCCGTGTCTGTGAATCCTCCAGTTGGCATTTCATTTTAATACATAGCGTGTGTGTATGTGTGTGTGTGTGTGTGTGTGTGCGTGTGCGCGCGTGTGTGTGTGTGTATGTGTGTGCGTGTGTATGTGTGTGTGTGTATGTGTGTGTGTGTGTGTGTGTGTGTGTGTGCGTGCGTTCGAGTGTGCGTGTGAGTATTTGTGTAAGTGGTGTGTGAGTGTGTATACATGATTGAAACGGCCGCATAGAGACACATACAAGAAGACAAGATAAAAGCACATTGCAAATAGTCATTTCCGTTTTAACCCAACACCATTTTATATATTTTTATTTATTTTGTCTTCATCAAATAACTTGAAGTCAATAATCAAACTCAGTTTGCGTTCCAACAACGGGTTATTAGCCAAAATACCCCATTGACAGATAGAAAGATAGAACAAATAAAAACAATAGTATTCGCAAGTATACATGGATTATTATCAATTGAAGCCAATTACTGATAAATTGCCTAAACATCAACTAAGGAAGTTTCAAATTGTAGGGGATTACAACCAAATATTTGTGTTCTATTTGAACTTATATTTTAAGAATCTACTTGTTGGAAAATTAGAAAAATTTAAAATTGAATTTAAAAAACTCATATGATTTCAATTAAAATTTATCGTAGTTCGCACTTCTTTAATATTATAACGAACATAAGCATAACAGCGTATATAACAAATCAATAATATGTAAATTCTTCATATCATTGTAGCAGATAGAGGAGATCCTGTCGATGTATAGATCCCTTGTAACACCATAAATATGACAAGTAACATTGGAAAATATTTAAAGATTGTATTCCAACTTGTATCATAATGGAAATTGTTTAGAAAAGTGTGAGGTAATGATGTGTATTAAACCAATACCGTAAGAAAATTTTGGATACGTAGTACAGAACGCATACCGAGAACAGAGGGAAAAGTTTGTAATCAAAAGATTATGATAAAAGTAGGCATGTGAAAGTAATATTTTATTTTATTTCACAGGAAAGAATAAGCAAGACACATTTAATCAAACATCACTATAACATTGGGAAATATTTAAAGATTTTATTCGAACACAGTAACATTGGAAAATATGTAAAGATTGTATTTGAACTTGTATCATAATGGAAATTGGTTATAATGTGTATTAAACCAATACCTTAAAACAAGTTTGGATAGGTAGTACAGAACACATACCGATAACAGAGACAAATGGTTTTTATCAAAAAATTATGACTGTAGTAGGCACATTGGAATATGTGAAAGTGATATGATATGCTCCCCGTGAAAGAATAAGCAAGACACCTTAATACAAAAATAATACATAAATAATAAATTCTTCCCATTTTAGGCAAAATGTGATATCCACAAAATGTGATATATCATATTATGGTATATATTATAACTCAACAGTTCATTCAATCATAACCCGATTACTGACTACGAAATCTTACGTCTAAAATAGAAATAATTTTTATTGGTCAATACCTAATGAGCAACATTCATACAATGTATTTGATGTAAAATACAAAACAAATCGTTCAATATGATTATATGAAATATCCCACCACATAAATGCTAAAGTTAGTCAAGAAGTATCGCCATCATAGTCCTTGGGAGACCATGCATAACGTGTTATATGTCAAGGGCGCCATCAGTAACCTGCAGATAATGAAGAAAATAAAGAAAACAAAATGAAAATGTGGTTAATATCTTATGTATTACGAGTCATTTTGTTAATGGAGGGTGCATTTACTTCGAGAGAGACATCGCGATTTATAGGGTATATCGAACAATTTAAAACTGCGTTGTCATCAGTGTTGTCGTTGTTGTTGTTATTGTTGTTTTTGTACAATTTAATTATGTTGGAACACCATCTTGGCTCGTGGAGTAAATTACAAGTAAGGACAAAATTATGTTTATGTTCTTTGCAAGTTGTTAAATAAATCATCATTATTTTATTTCATGTGATGGGTCCGGAATGTTTCACCCATCACCCGACTGGTCCTCTCGTCTATTCGAGGTGGCCTGAATAGACCTGGTAGACCGTCGGACGCCTCGTGCAATATTCTCGGCCATCGCATGCAAAATCATTCACCATTTCCTTCATAGCGAATGATACATGTCAAAGGGATCTATTAACATTGTCCAAATCCTCAAAACGTACTTGAACCTCTAGCGGTTTGATCATTCCTTGTTATATTCGTATTAATAATTGAAGCATGGGACAGGTTACGGTTTTACAAATGTCCCTTTCGTTAAAAAAATATTTACGATTAAAATGTTCAGATATTAAACTATCCACTGAATAGTCGTAACCGCGTACAAAGTCAGTGCAATAGTTAGTGAATATCACTATGCATTTTGGGCTCATTATTCGGCCATATAACATCAAATTAACGCGAATGTTCACACATAATTCAGTGGACATATCACATCACATCACAACAATACACATTATATTAATCATTCATCACTTTTTGCACATGTCAACAGAGTAACTCGATGAACTAGATCCATTTACGAACTTTGATATCATTCATTTTTATTTAAGTATAATAAATATTAATCGTCCCTTTCCAGTGTTTACTAAAACAAAAAGTTATACGAAAACTTACAGTTGTAAGTGACATCAAGGTACTTGTGGATTCCGTAGCAGGGATCGCCAAAGACACCGTTTGTAGCAGACACTGCACATGAACTCCTGCCGTCGCATCGAGCCCTCATGATCTTCAAGCTGTTTGAAGCATGGCAGTCGAGGTCTCGGATGCTCGAGTGGGGACAGACTTCCGCGCCTGCCGTTCTCCCGTAGTTCGCTCTAAGGATGCTGATCCTCCTTCCGCTCCCACAGCTCAGCTGTAGGCTACCACGCTCGCACACCCTGGAGTGTTCAACGGAACGGGCACAACCTTCGCATTGAAAAAGAGAAGGGCAGAACAAAACGTTGTAACCAGTGCAATTTTATAAAAATGTCACATGTTTGTTATATTCGTTATCCGTTGTTATCCACTTCGATGCCGATGTACCTATATCTGAAGAAGCCAAGATGCAAAAGTGGTTTATTGCAAATGCGCAATGATCATATACAGTCAGTGGCGTAGCCTGGTCGGACTGATTGGGGGTGCACGCAAAATTATTGGGGGGGGGGGGGGCACACCTTATGTATTTCTTTGTTTTTTCAAAAAATGTCCCCTTATGTTTTCTATTTTTTTTTCCAAATTATTGGGGGAGGGGGCACGTGCCCCCCGTGCCCCCCCCCCCCCCCCCTCCCGTCGCTACGCCACTGCATACAGTATTACATACGTGTTTAGACATATAACGCTAGTTTGCGCATTCCTTGCCTGAAGACCTGAAACGAGCTATTACAAAAGAAAATCCTGATAAAGAAAATATAATACTTAATCATGCATATTATGAACTGGGTCGGGCAAGTCTATAAGAGCAAGCTTAATTTCATGACCTATATTCATTAAAATCACACTAGCTAAATTAAATTTTTAAAGTCTACTGTACATGAGAGGGCTGAGGTAATCATCACAAACTGTCGTGGTTACTTGCTATGGTTATCTAGGTTATCATTCATTACTAACTAAGCTCACTCTAGGTTGCAATTAAAAATATATCTTGATGCAGTTGCGTAATAATCGCTATTTGGATTATATTAAGAAAATTCAAACACCAATGCATTTTATGAATTGTTATGAATGTTATGGGTCCTTGTTGCAAGGAGCAACGTAGGCTACAGGTTTATTGGTGTAACAAAGGAATTAATATATTGGCTTACAGTCGTACGAAACCTCCAGGTACTTGTAGGTTCCGTAGCAGGGATCACCGAAAACTCCGTTGGTAGCGGACACCGCGCAGTCCTTTCTGCCGTCGCATTGGGTCGTCAAGATAGCCAGGCTGTTTGAAGCATGGCAGTCAAGGTCGTGGATGCTGGAGTGCGGGCAGACATCCGCGCCTGTCGTTCTCCCGTAGTTCGCTTCCATGATGTTGATGTTCATTCCGATTCCAC
This sequence comes from Echinarachnius parma, assembly GCA_037951105.1. Taxonomy (NCBI): domain Eukaryota; kingdom Metazoa; phylum Echinodermata; class Echinoidea; order Clypeasteroida; family Echinarachniidae; genus Echinarachnius; species Echinarachnius parma. Next base: position 41,595 of record JBAMJV010005312.1, on the reverse strand, counting down.
AGCTCAGCTGTAGAGTACTGCCCTCGCAGACCCGAGAGTGCTCAACACCTTAGTATTCAAAAGAAAAACTGCATTTACGTATATGCTAATACGTTTTTGTAAACCAACACCATGTACAACAACATGCAATATGAGTAGTGTTCTCTGCTAGGAGACTTTTTAGATAATGAATTAGAATTATTGAACAAGTTCTATCATGCATATAAATGTTTTATTCACAACTATTTCGACCTAACGTTTACCTCAACACATGAATATTTGTATTTATTTATTTATTTCAATATATTTTATCAGGGTGGCCCATTCAAACAATAAGTTGGTCTCCCATGGGGCCCTGAGAAACAGTATACAAACATGGTTATTATAAAAACATGACTTTTTAAAATCCTTACAAAAACATTTGAAATTAATTATACAATTGTACATAATATATCAATGTTTAAAAATAACAAAGTGACGTAGAACATAATTATACATTAAAGAATCACAAATATTAAGATACTGCATTTTATATAATAATTATATACACATATATTTTGAACAATTTTGTATAGGGCTTATTCATAATATAAAAACAACATAAATGCTGCACACATTATTATTTCATCAATTAAAAAACAAATATAAAAATACAATACATAATAGTAAGATATCACTCATTACAATCTTAGACTATAAGGCAAGGTTTCTGAATAAATATTGTTTATGTTTATGTTTAATGGGTAAATTATTCCAGAGGGATATAGAAGAGTAAAATAATGAATGTTTATATTGTTCTGTGCGAACCTTAGGAATAATTAAGTTTAGATTTACCGCGTGTCTAGTATGAAATGAATGAGTATCAGAAACGAAAACAAACGAATCTTTATAAAAATTAGAGGAAAGGTGATGAATACATTAGTACATAAATACACATTTAAAATATGTCACTCGATCATTAAATGGTAACCACTTCAACTGACTAAACATTTCCTTGGACGGGGTATGAAAATTACAACATAAAATCATCCTTGCGGCCCTTTTTTGGTAATTTAATAATACGTTATGTTTGATGAATAGAATGAACCCCCCATATTTCACAACAATCATCAATTTGAGATTGAATCAAGCATAAATGTAATAATATCATAGTATCTTTTGGAACATAAGGCTTTATTCTCCTTAACATACTTAGACTATAAAATACCTTTTTACATACATAATCAATATGTTCTGACCAATTTAAATGTTCATCAATAACTACTCCGACACATTTAATACTTTTACATTGTTCAATAATTTCCCCTTTAAATTTTATTTGCACATTTCCCTTATTAGACAAATCAATTAACCGTTGCGGAGTACCAATGAATATCAATTTTGTTTTATCAACATTTAATGTCAACTTATTAGCGTAGAGCCGTAATTTAAAATTATTCATATCTTCATGTAATTTATTTTTAATATCAATTACGAATCAACTACTATACAGTGCGAGTCAAAAAAAACGAAACCGGACTTTGATAGCTTATAATTCCACAAATATACAAGTATATATGTTGATATTGGTATCCTGTTAAAGCTTGGGAAATGTCCTTTAAAATGATATATCACACACTCCGATCACTTCACGCTTCACCGAACGCGACCTAATTATCCAAAGGCATACAGAAACTACCGTGTCCAAGTTTGCAGTGTTCTTGTTTTGTGAATGGTTGCATTTGTTGTTTGATTGTCAAAGAGAACTTCATCCTGCATGTCCTATTCAGGGGACCCTGCCTCCAAACAGTGTGGTTGCTAATGTGAGGACAGTGTGTGATCCCCTTCCACCCTGATAAACATGAAAACACTGGCAACCACCTGATATTTTGTTATGATTCACCAAAGGATATTCTTGAAATGTTCATTTGAAGAAAAAACGTAAACAGACGCATTCATTCATGATAAACACAACAAAAAACCTAAGTCCCCCTAATCAAAATTGCGTAAAAACGAAAAGGTTTTGAGCAAAATGACTTGGCAGGATTGTTCCTACACTTATTGACTAACTTCTCTGTGGAAATGAGATTGATCCGCCATGTCATGCATGAGTGAGCACACATTAAAGGCAAAATTGTCACTTTTCAAAAGTCACTAGAGTAAAAAAAGTGACAATTTTGTCTTTAATGTGCGCTCACTCATGCATGACTCGACGGACCAATTTTATTTTCGCATATAAGTTAGTCAATAAGTGTAGGAACAATCCTGCCAAGTTATTTTGCTCAAAACCTTTTCATTAAAAAGTTATGCTATTTTGATTAGGGGGGACTTACTTTTTTTGTTGTGTTTAGAACAAGACAACGGCAAACTTGGACACGGGTAGTTTTTGCATGACTTTGGATAATAAGGTCCTGCTCAACGATGCGTAAAGTGATCAAAATGTGTGATGCATCACTTTAAAGGCTTTATAAGCTATCAAATTCCGGTTTCGTTTTTTTTGACTCGCACTGTAGTGAAGGGTTGTATCATCAGCGTACATGGTTACACGACAATGTTTCAAAGCCATCACTAAATCGTTAATATAAATCAAAAATAAATATGTATACGTACAGTCGTACGAAACCTCAAGGTACTTGTGGGTTCCATAGCATGGATCGCCGAAAACTCCGTTGGAAGCGGACACTGCACATGAGCTTCTGCCGTCACATTGGGCCTTCAGGATAGCCAGGCTGTTTGAAGCATGGCATTCAAGGTCTCGGATGCTCGAGTGGGGACAGACTTCCGCGCCTGTCGTTCTCCCGTAGTTCGCCTCAATGATGCTGATGCTCTTCCCGCTTCCACAGCTCAGTTGTAGGCTACGGCGCTCGCACACCCTGGAGTGCCCAACACCTAATCATGGAAAGAATACGGACCGTATACCATTAAATCAGAGGACCACGTTGCTCTTGTATTCAATAGGTTTGTACAAGTCTATTTAGACCGAACATGGTGGCTTAGCGGTTAGAGTGTCCGCCTCATGCACGGGAGGTCCCGGGTTCTTACCCAGACCGGGTCCTACCAAAGACTTTTAAAATGGTACCTTCTGCCTTCTAGCCAGGCGCTCGGCATGTATAGAATGGAGAAGGGAAAGTTAATCACACTAGTTACCAGAGGACTGGCACCCTTCTGTAGCTTTCGCTACATTTAGTAGACGTGTTGCCTAGGGCTAATGAATCGGAGATAGGCGCCGCCGTGTGTGCCAAAATTGGCACGGGAAGGACTTTAACTTAACTTTAAAGGGACTTTTAGCATTGTCCAAATCCTCAAAATCCAATTGGAATTATATAGCGGTTCCCTCATACCTTGTTGTATTCGTATTAAAAATAAAAGCATGGGACAGGTTCAGGTTTTTCATATCTCCCTTTCGTTAAAAAGATATTTACGATTGAAGTGTTCAGATGTTAAATTATCCACTGGATTGTCGAAACCGTGTACAAAGTGAGTGCAATGAGTTAGTGAATATCACTTTGCATTTTTGCTCATTACTTGGCCATATAACGTCTATTTAACTTTTCACACAATTTTCACACAACACCCAGTGGACATATCAGATAACAACAGTATACATTGTATCAACCATTCATCACTTTTTTCACATGTCAACAAAGTTACTAGATCCCTTTAAAACACGTCTATTTCATTGCTTTACGGTGAACCAGCATCACTAATGGAAAAGAAGGATGACTCCTGTAGACTTTCCGGTCTTCTCTACATTAATTGATGTTACTGTACGTCTATTTTAAACTTCAGTTGCGCATCGGCTGTTTTAAATCTTTGATTCAACCAATGTTTATCCAAAAGGGTTTTTAAACTATCGACAGTTTTTGCTTCAATCACTTTCTCTGGCAAGCCATTCCAATCTGACACCACACTCTGGCTAAAAAATTTACTCCTGATGTCCAATCTTGATCTTTTCGTATAGCAGCATGTACATGTACAATCATATGTATGACATTTAAATACAGATTCTGAAAACAATGAATGCTAATTATGATATATGTTTAATAACTAAGAAATATGTTATTCAATATAATACGTTATAACTGTTTTACTGAAAAATTAGTATAATATACTCGACTCCCAGACCCAAAGTTTGGGTCAAGCTCAATGATAACAATACGAATACTTACAGTCGTAAGCAACTTCAAGGTACTTGAAGTTAATATAAATCAAAAATAAATATGTATACGTACAGTCGTACGAAACCTCAAGGTACTTGTAGGTTCCATAGCAAGGATCGCCGAAAACTCCGTTTGTAGCGGGCACTGCACAGGAACTCTTTCCGTCGCACTGAGCTCTCACGATGTTCAGGCTGTTTGAAGCATGGCAGTCAAGGTCGTAGATGCTCGAGTAAGAACAGACTCCCGCGCCTGCCGTTCTCCCGTAGTTCGCCTCTAGGATTGTAATAACCTTCCCACTTCTGCAGCTTAACTGCAGGCTACCGCCCTCGCACACTCGGGACTGCTCCGGACCTTCGAATGGAAAGACCGACGCTTATGTTCATAATAACTTTTTTCAGTGTTTAATTTCGTGTACTCGCCATTTATAACAGACAACGTATCTTATAATTTTATTATCTAATTTAGATACATTTATTTCAATGTATTATCTACAAAGTATTGACAGACTGAGGAATTCGGCAATGATACTAGACTTCATCACGATCTGGATCAGCAACGAGCCCTGTTTTTGTACTTGATGCGACCAAAGCGAATCAGTGGGGTGGGATTTGAATGTTTGTACGTGCTTATTTTTTTCTCGAAATCAAAATTATAACGAAAAGTAACAATAACTGTACATAATTCACTGTAAATTATTATTTTAAAAAAATGAATTCGGAGGGATGGCCCATTCAGCTTCGTCTTTGTAAGCTAGTCTTCCATGGGGTAATGGTCTTCCTTCGGAGCACCTGTTTTCAGATAATCTAACTTTGGTGGCAGAAAGTGACGTATAGTCGTAGGGAAATGGGAAGAACTGACATTAAGAGACTGTCTCAGAAGAGCCTGAAAGCAATATCTTGGAAAGAGTCAGATAGATGACGGGTTGACATGGTTCGTGTATCTGAAGATGGATGATGAAAGTAACGGTATAGGGTAGACATCATGTCAAAAGAAAAAGAAAGACGGAGACCCAAGACCAGATGGAAGGACAACATTACAAGATATATGTATCGGGAGCTCAACCTGACCACGGAAGAAGCAGGGGGTAAAGTAGAACAATATGGCCCGGATTCACAAAGAAGGTTTGTGCAAACCAGTGTTTAAACCATGGTCTACTCTATGGAGTGCCATTTGTTAACTGATGGAGAAAGAATGTAAACTCCTTACTTGTTAACAATGTTGATGGTACACATTTAGTAAATGCACCAAAAATGTTTTGTCTTCTCAGATGGGGAAATTTGCTGGTTAGCAAGCACTAATAGTCATATCATTAGAAATTATAAATTGTTTTACTTGTATACGAGCAGACCATGGTTTAAACCATGATTTGTACAAACCTCCTTCGTGAATCCGGGCCTATAAATCGCTTTTACTTTAAACTAAACTGTCATTTGATCAATGAAGGGATCAGAAGGGGCCGACAGTGTTTACAGCTCAGTTAACGTAAAAAAAGCACCCAAACGACAGATTGGTTGGTTAATACGGATATAGGAGACTGGAGAAGGGGGAATCCAGCTGGGCTGAACACTTAATCACTAAAAGTCAGATATTAACAGAAATACTTAAATGAAAAACATGTGTGTAACAACATTGAAATTTTAGAGGCACGAATTATCCAGTACCACAGGGATGGTTATTTATTTGTAACGATTCCATTTACATCAACAGTGTCTGAGCGTCCCAGCGGCCGATACATCTAATATTTCGTTCACCATTTTGACATGTTGGACTGAAAATAAAATAAAGAATATATAACGATTAATATAACTTTTGACTTGATTTTTCAAAACAAACAAATCCCGATGAGCGGTTTTATTTTGATTCTATACCCATTTTGAAACGAATTATTATATCTTTAATTTCGTATAGTGTAGATCTATATCATCGTTACTATGAGGACTAAAAGAATTAAATAATTTTGTGCCGAGTATAATCAAAATTAAAATAGTCTTGTAAGCTTACAAATGCCTTGCACGGAGGCCGCAACCAGAAGAACGCTGGTGAGAACTCGGAGGTCGAACATGATGTTCTTCTTGTATCGTATACATTGCTTTGCCTTGATGGTTTCCCGTCAAATCGTCTATCTCTAAATCGATGATAGTCTATCTCCAAATCGATGATCGTCTCTAGACCCGTAGGTTGTTGTGACGAGAATGGATGGACGCAGGAACTTTGTGATTCGAAGCTAGTGAAAGAGCTCATTTTATAAGGCAAATGAACAAATATTGGTCATGTACATCTATACAGTACTTAATTAGGGCCTACCATCAACAATTTGAAATAGCCATAATAACCCGGACTTTGAGGTCAGTATTATTCAGAATTATGATTTGTTTCCCCTATTGGGCCACTTCAAAGCACCACCCCCTTCATGCGCATGCGCACTGGATTGCTACGTGCATGTAATTGGTGTAACCTGTGTCACCCGGGCGCGAATTTTTTTTTTCTACGAACTTTTTGTCGGATATCAGACTTTAGTGAAAACTCTGCATGATACATTTACTAAATGAACCGCTACCATGGCTACTCACCATGTATTATGGCAAAAGAAAAGAAGAGTCATAAGAGAGGATTCGAACCCATGATACCAAGTGTTGAAATCCACAGCGTGACCAATAGGCTACATAAACCGCTGATGGTCAGTATGGTCTCATTGTAATTATAACCCTCAAACTCAATCCTAGTTAGATCCTTACAAGATCAGGGGGATGAATTTCATTATGTCTTAGTGTGCCCTGCATTTCAGAATGATCGGAAGCAGCTAGTTAAAGGTCATTATTTTAAGAGGCCAAATGTGTATAAGATGTACCAGTTATTTAATGTTAGAAATATTAAACAGTTAAAAAAATTATCAAGGTTTTGTAGTATTATTATGGCTAAGTTTTCTTAGTGTGTGCTAGTTAAAAGTTGTTGCCAAAGATTTTGTTTGTTTTTTATCATGTTTATATTTGATATATGTATATATACACTTGTTGTATTTCTCCCATGCCCCCGTGAGGGGCCGTTATTGAGAATAAAATTCATTGTCATTGTCATTGTCATTGTCAAAATTCATTGTCATTGTCAGTTATGAATATTCATGAGTAGCTCACGTCGCTGCTTATGAATAATTCATTAGGACAACAAGTTCGTAGGAAAAAAAAATTAGCCACCCGGGCCGGGGAGCTAGAGGAAGAGGCGGTGTGAAGAGATGGCACGGATTCTCACAATGTGATATCGTATAACCATAGAGGGGGGGGGGGGGGGGGGGGGGGGGGGGGTGGGCAGGGGCGGGTTGCCCGATAGTTTGGAAAACACCATTAATACAACATTATTTATGTAAAAGGCAACTCCTTGATAAGAATTAAAAAATAATCAATAAATACATCATATCAGAACCTAACAAATTCAGACCAGGTTCAATTACTAGAAAACTTTTTGGAAAGTACTACTATTTTTTAATATCGCTGAAAACTATATTATATACATGTATTACTAAAACAATATTGAAATTGAGGAAGCAAACATTCTCATACACCTATCAAGGTATGTTAATATCAAAATACAACATTAAATAAAATATCAAATATTCACCTTTTAGCAGCAACGCAAGGACAGTCTTCATCCAGTACTAAACTAACGAAGTGGCTCTCGGGTCCACTGGTCCAGGAGCCAACTTCACTACTTACTTAAATTAAGAATGATCATCGCTTTCCTGAAACTTGATATGTATACCCCTTCTCTCAAAGAAAGATGAAGGATGTTGGTAAACAAAACTTAGTGTTTCTGAAAGGAATGATATGTTGAATACCTGGGGTGTTTCTCTGAAATACTCAAACTTTTTTAATCACTAAAAATCGATGCTAAATTCGATTTTGGTGTTTAGTTAAACGCCTCCTGGGTTATCACGTACAGGATAATTACACAAAAGAAGAGAATGCAGCCCATTAAAAAGAGGGTATTGAACTAGTCTTTAAGTTGGGCTTGGGGCTGGGCCCCAGCCTGGGGGAGTGATTGAATAGTATATACAGTATAGGGCTGACCGCCATGGTACAAGCATAGGGAAGATGAACAGAGGTGACTGGATATGGTGGCCCCGTAGGGTCAGGAAGGATGCTAGTGAAGGTGAAAAGAAAGAATGGACTCATAAACTTTGAAAGATGATCTGCAGAAAGCTTACCAACTTGGCTTTTTGCATATCGTGTATACCAACGCATAATGTGTACATATCTAAAGATATATCACCCATTTATAATTACAGACATGGATGTCAATTTAACATATATCTAGTCTGGTAACATTGTTCATTCATGCCTTGTTGTCTTTGTATTACCACTAGAACATTGGGCAGGTTTCGTTTTTTATTTCGAATTTTCTTTTCGTTTAAAAGATTTGTGCGATTGTCGTGTTCGGACTATAATCCACTGGAAAGTTATAACTGTGTACAGAGTCACTCAATGAGTCAGAGAATATCACTTTGCATTTTCGCTCATAACTTGGCAAAATACTATCAATTTAACGTGAAATGTTCACATAGGGACATATCACATCTCGACAATACACAATCATGATATCAACTATTCATCGCTTTGTTTTGAAAATGTCAACAAAGTGTTCCCAATTTGTGGTAGGTTTGGGAATGTTGTTATTCATCCTGTTAAGTATAGCTCATCCCTTTAAGCACCGTTGATCATCATAGCTGGAGTTTTCAATTACATTAATATAATATATAACTAAATAAATCAATAATAATAATAATAATGATAATAATAATAATAATAATAATAATAATAATAATAATAATGATAATAATGCTGTAACGGGCACATCACATGCGCTGTTAGAAATTGAACATAAAAGGAAGTTTCAGCATACTATATTGCGTAGTAAACTACACTGTGGAGGTGTTGTGGCACGATCGGATAAGCGCTTGACGTCCGATCTCGGGACCCGAGTTCGAACCCAATCGATGCCCCGGCATTTTATGTCCTTCAGCAAGGCATTTAATCCACATTGCTGCTCTCGACCCAGGAGTATAAATGGGTACTTGGTCGGGTGTTAAATTAGCCTGTAGCGCTCTACATCATAGGGCAGCTTTGGCTAGTATGCTCCCCTGGGAGTTGAGATTGTGCACAAGATAACTGTGCGGGTTTGAACTGTACCTGATGACCAAGGGTAATAATGAGCCTCTGAATAGGGCACATATAGATACATGGCGCTCTATAAATGCTATATATTATTATTATTATTACTATACCTATTGAAAGGTGGCATCCCAGAAGTATGGACGGAAAGAGAAATATAAATAAAATCAATCCATCAATAGATGAATAAATAAATAATTAAATTAATTTATTAATAAATACAAAAATATGTTGTTGTTGTTATTTGATGTTTATTGGCGGTTCATTCAATTTGAATATTTTCGCCAAAAACTAAATATTGTTTCATTCTTCTCATTTATTTTCTTTATTTTAATATTTTTATTATTATTATTATATACATATGTATATATTTTTTGAAGTGCATAAACGTTTTCAGACCATCAATAAACAAAACCAAAATTAAAGGCATCATCGGGCCAACCAAGCTCGACCTATAGTAGTTTCTCCGCAACCCGTATATATAATAATTGCGTTTCCGTTGACCGATAAAACCAATTTTCGGAACCCGTATTCGATTATTGTGTTTCTGCGTACTACTTCATCTTAGTTGGGGTTTCACTGACTTTTAAATAAATAAACATAAACATAAAACAAAGTTGTCCTCGACCGTTAAGAGGTTATCCGCAACCCGTACACGATGATTGTGTTTCCGTGTAAGTTCATGTAGTTGGGGTTGAATTGACTTTTAAATTAATAAACAAATACAAAATACAAACTTCCCCTCGACCGCTAATTCTCCGCAACCCGTATACGATGATTGTGTATCCGAATAAGCACCATTTCCCATCGTAGATAGGGTTTTAACTTACTTTTGAAGAGAACCACTCGGTATAAATTTACAGGAAACTTCGATCATGGACCCTATGCTTTGATCGCTTAACGATATTGGATTACCATGATTACGATTGTAAGCCTGCAATTTTTTAAAGAGCTCAGATGATCGCTGCCAATTCTGCTCTCGTTGTGTTTGACCCACATTACATCAATAGTATCGCTGCTCTATATCCAGTTGTATAGATGGGGACCCGGAAGGATGAGAACGTGGTTCCTTAGCACTGTGTGCGCCTTACAGGCGACTGGCTAGAATACTCCATAGGGAGTGGAAAATGTACACTATGTGTACAGGAATGATTGCAGTGTGTATCTGTTGACCGGGGTAATAATAGTAAGCAAATAATTACCGCTGGTGAAGGCAATGGCACAATCTATCACTTCCGAGGCAATCTGGATGTAGCTATCTTTCCGAAGCGAAGCTGAGGAAAGATAGCGTATACATTCAGATTGCCGAGGAAGTGATGGTTTGCCATTGCCTGAAACCAAAAGGTGATTATTTGCTTTATATTCTACATTGGAAACATTTCACTGGTAGCTAGGTCTACGAGAAAGACAACTTAAACTGCTTTTAATGTCTAGGCCTAGACTAGTTCTAACACTAACAGTAACACTACAGTTACCGGTACTAGACTTTGATCTACTTACCAACAATGGCTATTCCAATATAAAATGAAAGTGAACTCCAACTCCAAGTCAGACTCCAAGAAAATTGTAATCAATGATGATGAAACACTAAAACAGTTCATAAGTCAACGTTCTAAAGTCTAAACGTCAGAGTCATGGCAAGCGGTGTACGATACATAGTGCAAAGTACGCATTACATTTGTAATTCGCGCAACACACACACATCCGCGGTTGCATTGAATTGACCGTGCAGTGTGTGGCTATTCAAATCCCGTATTAAATGAAGCAGACCTACCGTACTCGGTACCATACCTACAATACAACGGCAGTGTTGGAGTCATACTTCTATGTATGGTCTGCTGAATAGTGCGGAATTTGAATACACACTCTCCACAGCAATTCAATGCAACCGCGCGCATAGAGTTATCGCGCCACTTATTGGTATTCAATTCAATGCAACCGCGGAGTGTAGATAGTACTTTTTATCTAGTGAGTGCAACGCACTTTCACCCAAGATATCTACAGAGTGTAACGAATGGGCAAAACTATATTTCATCACGTGATTAACTTTTGACCAATCGTAGAGCAAGATTCTTAGTATGTGGAATATAATAGCGCTTAGAGGCTCTATTGCAATTTGCGCTCTATAGATATCTATTATATTATCTTTATTATTATATTGGGATGACTAAATGCGAGGCTAGCTTAATCTTCAATTTATTCATGCCAATATTTCGTCCATTAAGACTTAATCGGGGATGTACAAACCATGACAAAAGAAAGCAGAACATGCCAGATAGAAATAACTAAACAAAATATATCAATAACATTTATATTATAATCAATATTTTTATTACATGATGTCAAATCTACCAATCTCTTCGAATGTAAGAAAAGACCGATATATAAATGCAACATAGCATCTCTCTAAAACTGGTGCCTTTGAGCCGTCAGTCAAATGTAAGATATGTAATAATGAAATGCGCACGTCAACCTAGCCTAGTTAAGACTGTGTGATCAGACCACTGCCTTAAAGGGATCTAGTAACATTGTCAAAATCCACAAAACTTCATTATTAAAAATGAAGTGGTTCTCTCATACCCAATTGTAGTATGCGTATAACCAATAGAAGCATGGCAAATATTTTGTTTTCTTCGAATTTCCCTTTCGTTAGAAAGAATTTTGGTTGATATGGTGGATGACGGGAAGGGAAATATTCTGACAATGCAATCACATAAAATACAAAAAAAAGAGGAAATATATTACAAGAAGTAAACCATATAGGTAAATCATTAAACTTTAAAATCAGTCATTCAACCACGATCAAAACGCGATTTTGATACATCAACTTTCAAAAAGTGCCTACCGTGAGAGGGGGAACCCCCCCCCCCCCCCCTCCCCCTCCCCGCCTCGGTCGCTTTGCTCCCTCGCACTTGTGCCCCCTCCCCATTCCGTTGACTATCGCTACGCCAATGACCAGATGTAAGCCAGGGCATAAGAGGCGGGCTCCATTCCATTTTAGGTTTTAGGCAGTTAGTGATAGATATTTGCACTAATTAGTCGTTGAGGGCAGTGTCTACTTTCTCTACATGATTTACAACGTGATAGAGCCTTGTTTCAGCCTTGTTTATGGACAAATGTGCTTAATAAAAATTTATTTGTAAGATACTTGCAACATTTTTGTAGAAAGATAATACTATTGAATGTTATTTGTTTTGTTTGTAGTGTAATATACCCGTAATATAGCGCCTTGAGTAATTGTTTAGATAAGTGCGCTTTATAAATATTTATATTATTATTATTATTATTGTTGACAGTTTATGCGCGAGTCGTTCACTTGCAGTCAGTGTGTTGATTGTACTTGGTCGAAACGTAAACTATACCCTTATTACCTGGTAAAGTAGCGTACTGAGACCAAACTTTTTAGGGGAATTTGTAGTCGACGCTTAGAATACATTTAGGCAGGACTAACATTAGTTGGAGATTAGTCGGCACTAATTCAGTAGAACACCTGGGTCAATTAAATAGGACCAAAACATTCGTCAGTCTCCCTTTGTTTATGTTAACATAGAGTATCAGGCAAAATTGGTCAATTTTGAACAAACCAATTATGGTATGAGAGCGTCTAATGCAAGCTCAATCTTCACTGTCTCTACGAAATATACCAACAATATTAAGTGGTTTAAACATACAGAAAAAATTGGGTTTTCTAAGGAACATATTGTTTCTGACATTCCACCGATGATGGTGGAACATAGGGGGTGCACGGCAGGCCCTCCTGGCCCAAAGAGTAACCTGTTTTGTGGCAGCATCATATACCTGCAGAAAATGAATGCAACAAGAATGTGGATAATTTATAATAAATTATAAAAACGAATGCTCGTTTTATAATTTAATTTGTATGCATTAATTTTATTTCGACAAAATTAAACAATAACTGATATCGTCATGTAATTTAGTCTATGCAATTATGTTTGCAGTTTGAAACAAATACGTTTTTGTTGTTGTTGTGGTTGTTGTTGGTGGTATTGTGACTATTGTGACTGTAAGTCACATTCGTTTGTTTCAACATATATATTGCAGTAGTGGGTGGGAGCCAAGCATTCTTGGCAACCATTAGGTCACAAACGTTGGGCTTGCCTGAAATCGTGTGGCGCGGAATTGCCTTACTTCCGGGTACTCTATATACCCCAATGAATCCTAATTTATACGCTAAGTTTAGTAAAAACATGGGAGCGACATAATGCAGGAGAAAAGAGCAGGTCATTAGACAGTCAGACTTTACATTGTTTACTAATTTCACCATTTTGTATCGTGTTGAGCTTATAACACTATAGGGTCCCGTTGTAGAAAGAGATACATCGATTGTAAGTTACAATTGATTGTAAGTCAGAAAGTTTGGGCGGTTCAACCAATCAGATTCGCGCATTTAGAACAAATGATCTGTTTTACAATTAATTGTAACGTACAATCGATTGTATCTCTTTCTACCCCGGGGGCCCAGGAGATGGCACAAGTCACTGCGCCCGGTGTGTTTTCCTCCGATTTTCCCCTGGCGAAATCTTTGCACATAGCGTTTCGTCAATGTAATGTACATTATAAGCCATCAAAATATCATATTATAATCACGTTTATTGAAATAAATCATATATTATTCCACTCCCTTTCAAATGTTTCTCCGATAGTAGCTTTTACGAATACTTACATTCGTAGGTAACCTCGAGATACTTGTAGGTTCCATAGCAGGGGTCGCCGAAAACACAGTTTGTGGCAGACACTGCGCAAGAACTTCTGCCATCGCATTGAGCCCTCATGATGTCCATGCTGTTTGAAGCACGACAGTCAAGGTCGTAGATGAATGGATGCGGACAGACTTCCGCGCCTGCCGTTCTCCCGTAGGTCGAAGCCAAGATGTTGACGTTCCTACCACCTCTGCAGCTCAGATGTAGGCTATTACCCTCGCATACTAGGGAATGCTCTTTACCTTTGGATTTAATTAAGAAGAAAGAAGAAGAAGAAATAAATATATACTTATAATCATAACACCAATATTAAGTTAGTATATTATATATAACTATACCAGTTTATTTGTATTAACGTGTCTGCAAACCAACATCACGCTCAATGACATGACGTTTGTCTCCTGCTGGTAGACTTACAGACTTAAGAAACAATGAATGATAATAATGAAACATACTTTATCAACCATGCAGGGACCATATTTATAAAGAGCTGCTTATGCTTGCTAGGCTTATAATACGTATTCATAAAAGTTTAAAACGCTGCTACACCAAAATTCGTCATCGTAGGTAATTGAGGTCGACCCAGCCTGACAACCCATCTGGCCGAATAACTCAATTATTTGCTGTATCGCGACTTTGTTCGTAAAAATGTGAACAATTACAACAATGGATCCAAACTGTGGGCGAATTGCATTTAATTATATTTATGTAAGACATTTTTGTATAGCGTTTTGTAGGTTACTTAACAAGGCAGGAAGTTGTATACAAACGGGAAATTATATATAATTTAGTACGAATACTTACAGTCGTATGTAACCTCAAGGTATTTGTAGGTTCCGGGGCAGGGACTGCCGAAAACATCGTTTGTAGCGGACAATTCACAGGAACTCCGGCCGTCGCATTGAGCCCTCGCTATGTCCAAGCTGTCAGAAGCATGGCAGTCAAGGTCGGTGATCATGCTCTCGTGAGGACAGACTTCCGCGCCTAGCGTCCTCCCGTAGTTCGCTTCCAGGATGCCGATGCTCCTTCCGCCTCCGCAGCTCAGATGTAAGTTAAAGCCTTCGCACACCCGGAAGTGCTCAATACCTTTGCATTAAAAGACGATGGACTGAACCAATAATCACAACACCATCTTACAATTGTATTTTGAATGCATTTTAAAGACGTTAAAGACGTATACTGGTATAGGTTGCTGTAATCCAATGCCATGTACAATGATAAACAGTATGGATATTGATTTCTGCAAGAAGACTTTAGTAACAATGCCGAATGACATGGTACATGTTTCATCAATCATAAGTGTATTAAGGAAATAATTAATTAATGATTTTGTCCTGGCGACGGGGCCAGTAGATTGCACAAAGCACCAGAAGGGCCGCCTGGTCTGTTCAACAAGGCGCGTTCAATGTAAAAGTAGCAATATATAAGAATACTTACAGTCGTACGTAACCTACAGATACTTGTAGGTTCCATAGCAGGGATCACCGAAAACACCATTTGTAGCGGACACTACACATGAAGTCCTGCCGTCGCATTGAGCTCTCATGATTTCCCAGCTGTTTGAAGCATGACAGTTTAGGTCGTGGATGAACTGATGCGGGCATACTTCTGCGCCTGCCGTTCTCCCGTAGTTCGCTCCAAGGATGATGATACTCCTTCCGCCTCCGCAGTTCAGCTGTAGATTACTGCCCTCGCACACCAGGGAGTGCTCGCGACCTTCAAAGAAGGCGGAGCGAACAAAATGTATCATAACACTAGCACTGAACTTAGTTGTTGTATTAACCAGAACGTCAATGACGTAGCGCTCATCCGGCATCTCGCAACATCAAATATCGCAAATTTCATGTGGTACACTTTTTTAAATAAAAAAATTAAAAATTAGAGTGAAAAAAATATAAATTTGACGCCCCGGAAGGGACATGGGAAAAAAAAAAAAAATAATAAATAAATTTAGAAAAAAAAATAACAAATAAAAAAAATAATAATAATAATAATTTTAAAAAATAATAATAATAAAAAAAATAAAATAAAAAAATAAAAATACAGAAATACAAAAATACAAAATACAAAATTACCATAATTAATTAATGGAGAAAATTTTCAAAATTCTGTGTAGAAGTTTAGTGTACCAAAGTTAGCTCTACCAGATAAAGCAAACCAAATCAAAATCGGTCGAGAAATGAAGGAGAAGAAGCATTTTTTGTGATTTCGAATAAATTTGCATAAATTACCATAGATAATGAATTTCACGATTCTGTGTAGAAGTTTTAAATCCCCCTCCTAGCCCTATCTTATGAAACAATCAGAATCCAAATCGGTTGAAAAATAACGAAGAAGAAGCATTTTGAAAACTGTGGACGGACGGACGACGGACGCCACACCATGGCATAAGCTCATCGGGCCCTTCGGGCCGGATGAGCTAAAAAGGACTCTACCGGTCTATTTGTATTAACGTTTCTGGAAACCAACATCATGTCAGTAACATGAATGCTGGTAAATATATTACTCATTGCGGATATAGTATCGGAAATAATATCGCTAGTGATATTCGTTTGTCTCGCAATGTATGGTCAACATTGAATCTGAAAGATCGCGACGTTTCGTATGCTACTGCAATACTTTGTCAAGTGATAAAAAGTAACGTAAAACACTCCTATTTATGCTCTCATGCGGCTCCAAACCGCGTTATCTCGCATGAGCGAGTTGTTCCTAATTGGTCCATAACGGGCAAATTCTATTGGCCGGTGTACACGGGTGCTAAACCAATCAGCGAGGCGCTGGCTCGGCTTGCTTGCTAGGCGGGAATAATAGCGAGCTCGACCAATCAACGGACCGCTGGCTCGCTACTGGCTGGAATCAACCGTTGCGGGCCGGCTGGTCGGGGGGTGTCACAGAAATACAATATAAATACTAGAACCCCAACTGAATAAGCGTATAGCGTTTTAACCACAGAGATAGGCCACACCTTTATCAGCAAGTTTTTGAAAATACGCACCGAATGTCATGCAAATGAGGTAGTACGTCAGATTTTTTTCATTTGAATAAATTATCAGACGTGGATTCATTGGATAAATTAACACATTACGCAAAAAGCTAAAGTAATTACGCATTGCGCACTTGCAGTTGCCATGGCATTTAAACACGCACTTCTCAGCGAAATTGCGCTTCATAATACCAAAGACGCTTAAGTATTCTAATTCATCTCTATTATTTTAATTACGCGCAGTACTAACAGTTACGCATAGAAGTATGAATAAACAAACCAACCCGTTTATAACTAGAAGGCTCACTTAACGCGCGCAAGTCACGTGTCCCATAGACTTTGTACATGGGCAACATGGCGGAGTGAACCGATTTTTGAAGCTCCCGTAGCCCACTTCTCTACGTCATCGCGTAGTGACCTAGAAATACTGGACCAATCATCATGCCTATGCAGTGCGTAGACTATCGCGCCTATTTTCCTGCGCACTGTCCTAGATTTCATCACGCTTATGAGAACAATGGGAGCCATTGTGACGTATGCATATGAACTTGTTTTATTGACCTCGATCCCGTGACGACGCGTTTGAACTACTCTGTGATTGGTTAACTGTAGTTCCCAAGTAGCCCATAATGCAACCAGTTGTGGGCTCTTCCGGTGAGAAAAAATCGCTGCACTCTGGCAGCAGTGACACCCCCCTGCAGTTACGCGATGTCATTGTATTTAATTGCGCACAGTCAAGAAACAGGGGATTTCCCTACTAGGATCAAAATATTGTTTTTCATTGTGACGTCATAACAGAGGCATACCGTAAATTCGTGCGTGATAATTTTGAAGTTCGCGCCCGCGCATTATTATGAATGAATTTACGCTAATATTACCATGGCAGCCAGTCGAATTAACATACAAATCGGTGGTTCTCTTCATTACAAATTTGGCCAACTTCCATTTTGAGTTGGGGGGGCCTGGGTGGTGTCATGGCGGCGTATTGTACGCATTGTACGTATTGTACGAATATCACTAGCGATATTATTTCCGAAACATGAATGCTGTCTACTGCTGGGAGACCTACGAACGTGGGAGAGTTTTTATCAACCATGACGTACATCAATTCATTTTTGATTAAAGCACACCGACAACAAAAGTATATCAGACTAGACTCCCTGTCCCAATGTTTGTTCTAAATTACATCAGGAAATGATGATTACTTACATTCGAAAGTAACCTCAAGGTATTTGAAGTTTCCGAGGCAGGGATCACCGCCGAAAACCTCGTCTGTAGCTGGCACTGCACAGTAACTCCTGCCGTCGCATCGAGCCCTCACGACGCCAAAGCTGTTTGAAGCATGACAGTGGAGGTCATATATCTTTGGATGGGGACAGACTTCAGCGCCTGCCGTTCTCCCGTAGTTCGCCTCCAGGACACTGATGCTCCTCCCACCTCTGCAGCTCAGATGTAGGGTATTTCCCTCGCACACCCGGGATTGCTCAATACCTTCGAATATAAAAACCGATGGACCAAAATGCCATGGAAGTTAAATTTTAATTCCGCTTATATTCCAGATATAACTATTCATTAATCGATCTGGGAGGCTTGGGCTTTTACCATTACATAACATTTAGATCGATACGCTAAAAAAATACTCCCAACCACTAATTTATAAAAATATATCTGAAGCATTTCTCTTGCATCCACTATCATAGGACACAGTATACAGTGCGGCTAAAGAAAACGTAATGGGATACTTTCCATAGTATCATTTAAAAAAATGCTTGGTGCCACTGGATAGGCAATCTTTGATTGAGAAAAATAATACCAAGAACAGTAATTTGGGGCGAATAGTTTTCGTTTCAGGATATATTTAGTAAAGTAATGTAACTCTAAATAAACTTTAACCAACTGGTCTCTTAATATTTCTTACGGATTTATTACGGTAGGTCTCATTCTGGTTTCCAACTGGTTTCATTCAGTCTTATTGGTTTCATACACTCTTATTATTACAGTTTTACTGGTTTCTAATTTGTCTGTTTGTGGTTTCTTACTATGTTCTTGTTGTTTTAACTACTGGTTCCCATGATTCCAGGATACAAATTTCCATATATTGAAACCAGTTGGCTAACAGGAGTGAACTGGTACCGGTCTGTCAGTCGGTTCGTAAACTTGCTTTTAATGTTTTCTACGAGCTGGGTTAAAAATTGTATTAAATATTGTACTGACTGTATCATGTTTGCGCATAAATAGCCATACGACTACTTACAGTCGTACGTGACCTCAAGGTATGTGTAGGTTCCGTTGCAGGGATCACCAAAAACTCCGTTGGTAGCGGACACCGCGCAGGAGCTTCTGCCATCGCACTGAGTTCTCAAAATGTCCAGGCTCTTTGAAGCATGGCAGTCAAGGTCTCCGATGCTCGGATGCGGGCAGACCTTCCCACTCGCAGTTCTCCCATAATTCGCCCCAAGGATGCCGATGCTCCTACCGTCTCCACAGCTCAGTTGTAGGCTAGTGCCTTCGCATACCAGAGAGTGTTGCGCGAGTTGGGCACAGCCCTAACATTGAAAGAAGGAGGGCCGAACGTATGTAACACGTGCTAGTTAATAGTTATTGTTTTCATTAACCTTCAACAACATTCTGCACACTCACCAACATTTTAGGGAATCGTTCAATACCATTTTATCTCTGTATTGTATTCTTAAATAATTCATAATTATGACTACATAGATTGCTTTTTAAAGCTATACACACTTTAAATAAAGGTTCAAATGTGCATGTTGAACAATAGCGGCACCCTACGGGCTGCAAACGTGCACCCCAGTCTGCCAAATTTGCACCCTTAACCATAATAAGCGATTTTTTTTATTGCTCCAAAAAGCGGTAAGATGAAATTTTGAAAATCGGACCTACCGTTACGAAGTCACGTGACATTTTGTCTATGCATGTCAGCCCGAAAATCGCTCAATTTCGTGATTTGTGTACAAAACATGGAAATATCAGTTTTCGTAAAAAGAGGTATATCATTGGTTATTTGGTCTTGTTTACATTTTATATGTTTGTTTTGGTGTTCAAAATTGTTAAATTATAGTTAGAAATAAAATAAACAACAAAAACAATAAAATACATTAGTAAAAAAAACAAAGAAATACATAAGAAATTATAAAAACAATAGAAAACATAAGGAAGAACCTGGCTCTTCCAATTATTTTTGTCGTATTATCATTCCAAATGCTCTAAAGAATATATAGTGAAAACCAATGTTTAATTATGAAGAATATAATGATTTATGGGTAAAAATATGAATTGTATGACCTTATTTGCATAAATTACCATAAATATGCAAATTAATTAATTTAAAAAAAATTAAAATTACCCTTGTATTCTATACACTTCACTTATCATGCGTGCAAATTTTCACGGCGATCGGCCGCTTCGCGGCCGAGATCTTAAGGAGGGGCCAAAATGCCCCCCCCCCCCAGGCGTAGAAAGACCTCAAATAGCCCGGCCTTTTCAGGGTTAATCTTTTATCCCTTTAATTTAGAGCGTGAACGAATACTTACATTCGTAAATGACCTCAAGGAACTTGTGGTTTTCGGGGCAGGGATCGCCGAAAACATCGTTTGAAGCAGACACTGCACAGTAGCTCCTGCCATCGCATCGAGCTCTCACGATGTCCAAACTGTTAGAAGCATGACAGTGGATGTCATGTATCTTTGGATGTGGACAGACTTCCGCGCCTGCAGTTCTCCCGTAGTTCGCCTTCAGAATACTGATGCTCCTTCCGCCTGTGCAGCTCAGATGTAGGGTACTTCCCTCGCACATCCGGGAGTGCTCAATACCTTAATTAGCATTGGAAGACAATAGACAGATACATCACAACATACACTAGCGTTGTAGGCTACCTTTAATTTGAATTAAAATACTGTATGATGTACAATGAAATACAGTATGACTATTGTTTTCTGCAAGGAGACTTAAAGGGGACTTCTAACGAAGGGTTTATAAAAATGTGTATTTATGTGATCTGATATGTCCAATAAGTGATTCGTGAAAATTCCATGTAAAAATTGGTGTTATATGACCAAATAATGAGCGAAAATGCAAAGTGATATTCACTTACTCATTCTATTGACTTTGTAAACAGTTGAAATGCTCCACTAGAGAATTTAAAATCCAAACACTTCAATTATACACATCTTTATAACAAAAACAGAACATTGGAATACCAGAATCCATTCCACGCTTCTACTGGTTATACGAATACAATTAGGTATGTGGGAGACGCTAGAGTTTTAAGCGGTTTTCTGGACTTTATCAACGTTACTAGATCCCTTTAGAAAACAATGAATGATAATTATGATATTGTACATGTTTTTATCAATCATAAGGCACATCTTTGATCAGTAACGGCTCTACGAATACTTACAGTCGAACGTGACCTCCAGGTACTTGTGGGTACCGTGGCAGGGATCGCCAAAAACATCGTTGGTAGCGGACACTGTACAGGATCTCCTGCCGGTGCATTGAGCTCTCAGTATGTCCAGGCTGTTTGGAGCATGGCAGTTAAAGTCGTGGATGAACGGATGCGGGCAGACTTCCCCACCTGCAGTTCTCCCGTAGTTCGCCCCAACGATGCCGATACTCCTTCCAGCTTCGCAGTCCAGCTGAAGGCTACTGCCCTCGCATACCCTGGAGTGTTCCGGACCTTTACATTGAAATAAGAGTGACTGATATTCATGGACTTAGAGACGTACATGCATTTTTCGTGCACTTAACAATCTGCTTACCTGGATGGAGGGCTATCTATATAACAGACCAATACAATTTATCTTGTCTAGCTCCGTATGTATGTCCAATCATCCAGTATTACTTCCATCAAGGCTTCAGTTCCCCAGGGGTGGTATTCTGTAAGTTCATCCTAATTTGTTACCCCAGGGATCTATCCCCTGCCTACTGCTAGTTCAATCTACATCGATGATCTGGGAGATAACAATGAAAATGCCCTGTACGCAGACGATTCCATATATGTTTGAATTGTGTTTTTTTTTTCAATTTGAAACACCCAGCTGGCGACAGTTTATTTTCTCCTTGATTTCATATATTTTAAAATGCACATAAGTATTATCGTAACTATGTTAGCGAAAAACTATTTAAAAAAAGTAAATTGCTTGTTTGCTGATTAATAGAGTACCGAAATAGTGACGTCACATTCGTTTTTTATATCATAGTTCTTAACAACTTGTCCTTTGATTCGGTCTTGTTGTAGTGGGTTGGAACTGGACGATTGCCTTCTTAGCAACCGCTCGGTCAAAAATTGTTGGATTGCCTGACATAGTTTAGAACCATTGCCAATGTCAAAATATGACTGTGACGTCACACTTCGGTGTACTCTATGTATATATGATAACGAAATATTCTTGTATTCTTACAAATGCCTTGTGCTGAGACCACAATAAGGAGGACGCTGGTGATAAGTCGAATATTGCTCCGCCTTGATAGTCTCACTTCAAATCGTCTGTCGTCAACCTGATGATCGTGTCTCGAACTGTATGCCTATGTTAGTGGTGATAAGAAGGTCGGTGGACACAGTAACTTTGTGACGTTAAGCAAGTGGATACGATTTTTAAGGCAAATGATAAATTAGTGGTCTCATATATCTCTACAGTATACTTAAATAAGGCCTTTGATTAAAACAAATAATATACATTTATGTGAATTAACAAAAGAATCCAAATTGTGCATACAAAATGAGAAGGAAAAAATGTCGATGTTATGCATCTGTTCAACATCAATTGCAATCATTAATTACACCCCTGTTCCCCGTTCCACATCAAACTACTCCCATGTTCCACATCCATTACGCCATGTTTCACATCCAGTATGTTCATATTCCACATCAATCGAGTCTCCTGTTCCCCATTCTTAATGCCCCTGTTCCACATCCATCACACCCTTTTTCCACATCCATCACGCCCCTTTTCCACATCCATCACGCCTCTTTTCCACATCCATCACGCCCCTTGTCCACATCCATTACGCCCAGTTTCACATCCAGTATGCCCATATTCCACATCAATCAAGTCTCCCGTTCCAAATCCGATATGCCCCTGTTCCACATTCATCACGCCCCTTTTCCGCATCCGCCCCATTTTAACAATTTTGTCCTACGTCGGGGATTAAAAACAAATCAAACCATAAATCCACCCTTTAACGTCAAGTATCAGTGGTTTAAGGATTTAAACACAAACATACTTCAAAATGATAATAAAATAAATCAATCCGTAGAGCACTTTCGCCGATTCCCTTTCCATTTTGTTATTATATCCAATATTTCTCAAGCACAATAAGTATACTTTAGATGTTTAGTTTGAAGGGGTTTATGATTATATTGTGTTATATACCACAAACCCTGTTAACGGGAAGTGGCTTATTGGATAGAAACAGATAGGGAAGTGAAATGACTAATCGGAAATATAATATTATCAATTTAATCCACTTTAACAAAAAATGTTTTATATGTTTAAAAAATAAATTAAAACAAATGTATTGAAAACAACAATTATATTGTTAAAAAGAAATCTCGGATGCCTTACAAGGGCCTCTTCGGACCTAGATTAGTGCTCTAAAGTGATAAGTGTTTGAAAAACATTTTCGAATTTCATGGCACTTGACCGTGCAAAATGAGTCAATTACAATATTTTTAAAATGATTTAAAATGATCAAAGAAAAAAGGCTTCGCCGGGAATCGAACCCGTGACTTTAGACCATTTGAAATAATAATGTAACCCCACACCCCCCCCCCCCCCCCCCCCCCCCCCCCCGGGGTCGGAGGGACCGCACGCGTGTTCCCTACATCTCCGGTAAAGGGGTACTTTTCGCGCGACAAAGTCCGGCCCGAGAATTGTAAAAATTAGGGGGTGTATTCAACTTTTCACACAGAGATTTCTTTTTAAAAAGGGGGTGTTTTTTTTTTCTCTCTCTCTCTTTGGTCTCCTGAGAATTTTTTTAAAAGGGGGTTATAAAATATCTTTGTTTACATTATTTGAAAATCATAGACAAATTAATCAAATCCCGGGATCAAATTCCTAAAATTCCTGCTAGCTCACCTGAGATAGGGGGGTACATTGAGCAGTGTTCCGGATTCTCCAAGGCAGGAAAAGCCTGCGAAAAGCCCGCCAAAGGGGGGTTCAGAAATGTTGGCATTCCGGAGATAGGGGGTGCTTTCATGTTGTATAATTTATTGTTTTGATAACTTCGTATGTATTTTTGTTTCGTTTGTTTGTACTCATGTATTTGATCATTCTTGTTGTTTTATTTTAATTTCTAACTATAATCCACCTAAAAGAAAAACAAATCAATGTTGTATCTCTTTTTAGGAAAATTGTATTTCCATAATTATGTTGTGTATACAAATCACAAAAATGAGCAATTTTGGGCTGACGTGCAAAGACAAAAAGTCACGTGACTTAAATCTCGGATGAAAGTGCGCTACGCGGGATCACGCGCAGTGATGCTGCAGTCTTGGGTTCCATTCCCGGCATCTTTTCCTTGCTCATTTTCAATCATTTTCAAAATATTTCTAGTCAGTTCCCTTTATGTTTGAATTTAATTAAGGGTACACTTGAGTATTGGCACTTCCCCCCCCCCCCCCCCAAAAAAAAAATAAAAAAAAAATAAGGGTTTTGGTTGGTTTAATTCCATTTGAAAGTTCATTGAATAAAACATGTAAAATGAGAATCTTTCTCTTTCGAATGCTTTTATAGTTGTAAAATATGGTTTCAAAATATTTTATTTATATATCGTCTAGCCAGGCGATATCTTGACTCTTAAGAAAATACATAAAACGCTTGTACACATCTTTCGCACAATTTCAAATTGAGGTTTTTAAATAGTTATTGATGATATCTCCATTTAACCATTATTTTAGCAAAACATCAGATGCACAATTTGTTTGGAAAATGGTTGAAACCAATGAGTTTTTGGATTGCCCTCTTGAGTTTTAAGGGCTCTTTTTGAATGATAACAGGCTTTTTACTTATAGTCGTTTGTAATTGTGTATACCTTCCGAGCATGCTGGAGTTATAACTTTTAGTTTGTAATGTAATGCTGCAGGTTTTGGTTATGAAAATTCAGTTTGACCAAAACTCATCTATCTCTTTAATAAAAGGCTGCATCATTTTGCGTGATCCCGCGCACTTTCTTTAGAAAAGTCGACTTGATTATCCTTGGGTTACTTAGTGCCCGGTTTATTAGCTTCTGAATGTTCGAGCAATGAAAATGGTTGCATGGGAAGTTCCCCTATTCAAGTGTCTTTGTGGTTCGATGGTTGAGCACCGGTTTAGCAATCCGGAGATCTCGGGTTCGATTCCCGGCGAAGCCTATTTTTTCTTTGCTAATTTGTAATAATTTTTAAAATATTGTAATTTACTAATTTTGCACGGTCAAGTGCCATAAAATTCGAAGATGTTTTTCAAACACTTATTATCACTTTAGAGCACTAATCTAGGTCTGAAGAGGCCCTTGTAAGGTATCCGAGATTTAATTTTGAAGCTTTGTTTTGTTTTAAATATAACTGTTGTTTTTAATACATTTGTTTTAATTTATTTTTTATACATTTTTGTTAAAGTGTGTTAAATGGATAATATATTTCCGATCTTTTGCTCATTTTCCATCATTTAACAAATGTTTCCGGTCAATTTCCTTTATGTTTGAACATTTAAAAAAGAAACAATAGTTTAAGATCACATATCGATGAATGTCTTAAGGAGCACTTTAGACTGAGATCAACGCTGCATAACGAGTTTGAGTGCTGGACAAACATCTTGCACTTGATCATTTCAAACACATCGATCCTTATTACGTTTTACTGTCAAGTGCTTATAAATCCCCAATATGTCTTTCAAATACTCCTCACACAAATTGTAACTGTTCTTAAGTGACAATAATTGAATATAATAATTGTCAAGTGCATGCTAATACATCCGAATAATATGTTTTTCGACAATCTTCACATCTATAAATAAACATGATTCTTCTCAATTAACTTTAATACATATTGAAAAGAATTTAATAGAATAATTGTCAATCGTTAAGAAATCCGGAAATGTTTTTCGAGCCCTCTTCATTACTCTTCACAAAGTTTACTCAACATGATAGTTTTCAAGTGGGCTTTAACCTTTTCCCCACAAGAATTGTATATAAAAGGAACAGTTGGTGGGATGGTCTTCACTTACCACCTGAAGAGGCGGCCAACCAACACACCTTTTAATCAGACCTCAATCGATCAATATTCGTAAATCTGCACCTCGTTTCAGCTCAATCGATCGTCGTGGTCTACACCAACTTCCAATCATGGAGAAAGATCTACCAAAGGTAAGGAACATTTAATAAATTACTCCATATGGGATGTAATCTCACAAATGGGCTCGTTTGAGTTCAATCGTCGTGGTCTACACCAACTTCTAATCATGGAGAAAGATCTACTAAAGGTAATGACCATCTAAGAGATTATTCACAAATGGGATCGTTTTGACTCAGTCGCCGTGATCTATGATATGCACCAACATGATCAGTTCTACTCGTGCAAACAGATCTTTAAAAAGGTTTTTAAAAAACT
Organism: Echinarachnius parma; assembly: GCA_037951105.1. NCBI lineage: Eukaryota > Metazoa > Echinodermata > Echinoidea > Clypeasteroida > Echinarachniidae > Echinarachnius > Echinarachnius parma. The sequence goes on along the minus strand of JBAMJV010005312.1, from coordinate 15,004 downwards.
TCTAAGGGACTACTCTCAAATGCTGCATTATTATACTTTACCCATACAGAAATCTGCTCTGCTTAGCTCCTATACAGCGTGGCCCAGAAATAACGGAACGGGGTACTTGCCATTATAGAGAAACATACAGACTATGTTCACTGGATAGATAATCTTTTAAAAGGAAATTTGATACCAACAACAGTAATGTTGGTCGAGTAGTTTTTGTTTTAGGCCGTCTTAAGTGACACCATGTCAGGGTCAACTTTTTGTCAATTTCTAGTAGACACAAATTTGACCCTGACATGGTGTCACTTAAGACGCCCAAAATAAAAAAATACTCAACCAAAATTACTGTTCTTGGTATCAAATTTCCTTTCAAAAGATTATCTATCAAGTGAACCTAGTCTGTACGTTTCTTCATAATGGCAAGTTCCCCGTTCCGTTATTTCTGGGCCACCCTGTATAAGCAACTGGGAGCAAAGTATGCCTTGACATCGAATGCCTAAAACTGACCTTCAAAAAGGAATTTGAAGTCAATTTTCAATATGAAATCACGTTTTTCTAACCGAAACATCGGACACATAATTTCCAGTAACAAATTATTAATTTGTCCACACTTGAAAAGAGGGAAATTGCAATTTAAAGTGCATAATGTTTTTCTGCAACGCACGACTGTTTGCAATCGAATAACTAAAATGCCTCGTTTTGTGTTGTGCAGTTGATATACTTGACAAAATCTGTAATCTGTTTCCGTAATAGTTTAATTTTATGTTTGGAATCATTACAACTTTGTTAGTTGTTATTGTTTAGCTTTATTGTGTAGGGCCCCGATTATAAGCATTAACTGCTTCTCAGGGGTCCTATTAAACCATTTTTTGTTGATATTTTGAATATCGATTACTTTGCACCGATTTGTATATTTTTGTTGCTGTTTTATAATGGTTAAAGGGGTAGTTTAGTTTTGGTAGAGAGGGCGCTGCACATCACAATTTTGTTTGTTTGTGAGGTAATGAAAAACTGAATGTTGAATTTGAGAGTACATGCAATGTTAATGGCAGAATAAACTTTATTTGGTCAACATCGACCCAGAAACGGCTGAGATATCAATAAATATATCTGATCTTATAATTATTTGGGGCCCAAATAATTAGATGATTTTTAGAAAAAAATAAAAAAATGCTTGCACTTTTTCAAAAAATTTCAAAAGCGTTTTTTAAATAGTTGTTGATGATCTCGCTATTCAATCATTATATTAATAAAACATCATATGCATAAATTTGTATGAAAATGGTTGAAACCAATGCCTTTTTAAAAAGTGCCCTCTTGTGTTTTAATGGCTCTTTTTGAATGATAACAGGCTTTTTACTTAGTCGTTTGTAATTTTGTATACCCTTCGAGCATGGTGGAGTTATAACTATTAGTTTATAATGTTACTATGCAGGTTTTGGCCACTAAAGGTCAGCCTTACCAAAACTAAACTACCCCTTTAAATACATTTAATTAAATGAACTCCTATTACAATAATAATACTAATATACTAGTACTCGATTTATATTATCTCCGTAATTATGAAAAATAACCAATCCATGTACAATGTATAATAACAGACATCTAAAACTTGTCATTATTCACATTCTTGAATGTGAAATTCATTCCAATATTAATTATCCACTGCAGTACGAAGGCCCTTCAACGGTGCTATCCGTTCCAGCGTCGCATGCCTACCCCGGAGTCGACCGCGAGACGGCCCTCAGCGCAACCAAGATCCGCTGGACGGCTACCTTCCTCACCGCTGTCGTCACCGCCGTCATAGTGGTCGTTGGCTTGACTGGGGCCGTGGTCATTAGCAGGGATAGCTGGATTATGGATGTCGTCGGCCGGAATGAGGTGGTTGTCTGCCCGCCAGCGTCTGCTGCACCAAGAAGAGTCCTGCGATCGGACAAGGTGCGTACTCATATACCCGTATACAAAAAGCATAATTGTACTGTATTTACATACGTCGACTTTATTTTTATATTTGTTCTGGTATCGCGTAAACATGGAAAACAAAATTAACAATTAACCAACTTAATAACCAACCCCAAAACAGATCGGAAAAACAAAAACGAACCGTTCAACCAAACACTCAACCGAAACCAATTTTACTGACAATACAAACCAAGGGCGTCGATTTCTTCTCGCCATTGCGGGGGGGGGGGGGGTGATTCGTCATTTTGACCATCTCTGGCGAGGGAGCGAAGCGACAACCCAGCAGCGTGCCCGGGTTTTTATGGCTGAGGGGGAGGGGGGCAAAGCTTTTGAATTCAGCTGTTTAGAAATTGTCCAATATGAACGTACAGCCTGATAGATACATATATTGCAATCATTCTGATGGAACCCTGAATAGCATCAGTCATGGGTAACCCACATGAAGCTTATTGGGGGTCCAGGGGGCGGAGCCCCCGGATGCTTTGGGATTTGTAATATCCAGATATAAAGATCTTGTCTATATGCAAATATAGAGTTAACTATTCTTTAGTTAATTGGCTTTTGAATTAATAGCTGTTTAGAGATTGGAAGATTATTAAATGCACATTGCAAGCATCATGTCATGAGCTGGGCTTTGTCCAATATGAACTTTAGCCTGATAGATACATATATTGCAAGCATTCTGATGGAACCCTGAATAGCATCAGTCATGGGTAACCCACATGAAGCTTATTGGGGGTCCAGGGGGCGGAGCCCCCGGAAGCTTTGGGATTTGTAATATCCAGATATAAAGATGTTGTCTATATGCAAATATAGAGTTAACTATTCTTTAATTAATTGGCTTTTGAATTAATAGCTGTTTAGAGATTGGAAGATTATTAAGTGCACATTGCAAGCATCATGTCATGAGCTGGGCTTTGTCCAATATGAACTTTAGCCTGATAGATATATATATTGCAAGCATTCTGATGGAACCCTGAATAGCATCCATGGGTAACCCACATGAAGCTTATTGGGGGTCCAGGGGGCGGAGCCCCCGGAAGCTTTGGGATTTGTAATATCCAGATATAAAGATGTTTTCTATATGCAAATATAGAGTTAACTATTCTTTAGTTAATTGGCTTTTGAATTAATAGCTGTTTAGAGATTGGAAGATTATTAAGTGCACATTGCCAGCATCATGTTATGATGAGGGAACTGTCCAAGTATGGATGAATTTTAGCCTGATAGATAATAATAATAATAGCCTGATAGATAAATACTGTCGATTGCAATCATCCTGATGGAACCCTGATTAGAATAAGTCAAGGGATACCCATATTGGACAACTTATTGGGGGTCCAGGGGGCGAAGCCCCCTGGAAGCTTTGGGATTTGTAATATCCAGAAATACAATTAACTATTGAATAGTTAGCTCAATTTTAGTGAGCGAAGCGCAAACGCACAGTGGGCCAGTATCGTCTGAAATTTTACCAAGAGAGAAGTCCTAAATAAAACTATTTAATGAGTACATGGCTGGTGGGTCAAATAACCTTAATGGGGGTTCCAGGGGCGCAGCCCCGGAAGATTTTGGATTTGGGCAGTTTAGCATTATCCAAAAGTGGTTTAAAGAAGACCATAGTAACAATTTGCATTCATGAGAGGGGGCAATGCTCCTTAATTTTAATGTTATTATATATTTTTGAACCCCAAATATTGGGGGGGGGGGGGGATGATAATACAGGCCATCCTCCCCACCTGAAATATTGGGGGGATATATCCCCCCCCATCCCCCCCCCCCCCCCCCCGTGATCGACGCCCCTGATACAAACCAACTCCATCCATATAACCGACTGAATTACCAACATTTAATACCATTTAATAACATTGAATAATCAACCAAATAACCATCCGGAAAAAAAAAACACAAATAGCCTACCGCCCATAAAAATAAATTATATTAACCAAATGGTGCATACCGTAAAAATAAGTAACTATACAGGGTGGCCCCAAAAAACGGAACGGGGTACTTCCCAAAAAAAAGTAACAAAATGATTATGTCCATTGGATAGGGTGTCCTTTCCAATGTAAAACGATACTAAGAACAGTCATTTTGGTCGTGTAGATTTTGTGTTAGGGCGCTGTGAGTGACACCATGTCAGGTTCCCATTTTTGTCAATATTTACCAAGTCAGTGTCTGACAAATCGCACTTACTGCCCGTCATATCATCGAACAACGAGCAATACGCGCTCCATTGTTAATTTGCATTCAGCTGTGTGCCGAGAGAATGGGCACAGATGTTCGATAGTATGACGGGCAGTAAAGGCGATTTATTAGGCACTGACTTGGTAAAAATTGACAAAAATGGGAACCTGACATGGTGTCACTCACAGCGCCCTAACACAAAAATTATACGACCAAAATGTCTGTTCTTGGTATCGTTTTTCATTGGAAAAGACACCCTATCCGATGGACATAATCATATTGTTACTATATTTTGGGAAGTGCCCCGTTCCGTTTTGGGGGCCACCCTGTATATAACGAAATCAACCCATTGTTTATCACCCAGGTGATTGAGGAAAAGCTGCGCCGCGAGGACGGTTCGGTGGTCCCCGAGCGCATCGCCTACGACCACGGCTCCAACACCGTCCTCATCGAATCCCCCGGCAACGTCAGCCACATCTCGGCCGCATCAATCGCCTTCGACTTTGATCGCGTGAGTACATTTTGCATCTCTTTTAATATGCAGTGGTGGCGTACTTAAAAAAAACCTTCATGCTTCGTACTTTTGATTTGTTTGGACCAAAGCAAGAAAACTTATAAAGCATGCTCTAAAATAATAGTTGTACCCCCCCCCCCTCCCAATCAGTCTGATCATACCTCGCCACTGCTTGTATGTACCATGAATAAGCAATATGTCGTCTTCAACTTTCTACAATTTCCACCAATTGTGTTAGTCTCTCTATGTAAGTTCCATTTCGGTTTCCCAATCTCTTATTCACACATGCACAAATTGGGTCTCAAAGTAGCGAATATATAAAGCAAAATGTCGTGTCGTTTTCAAATGGGCATAATTGCATGGGTTTTGTCTTCTATTTCAAACCCTATCATGTAACAGTTTTTAATCATTAATACCAGGAATGTACAGTTTATATGGATGACTATTGTTTTTAATTTATTATTCATTTTAATTGTATTATTCTTTTTTTTTTAAAGAAGATAAATAATAATAATAATATTAATAATAATACTAATAATGATTGAGAAGATGCTTTCCATTTCAATACCGTATGCCATGTATAGTGCAGATCAAAGAAATTGTATAACAACATGATAATCTTATTTATTTGCATATCGATTCTACTCATGTTGATATAATGTGTTTATGTTTATAAGCTTATTTAGTTGCATTTCAATTCTACTCATGTTGTTATAATTTGTGTGTGTTTTCTTTTCTTTTTAGAACGTGGTCTTTGTGAAGATGCACGATCGTGACACCTGCATTGGGTTTGATCTGGAGGAAAACATGGCGGCCTCTGTGAGAGACGCTCTGGCCCAAAACAATGGAAACGTAAGCCCATCTTGTATTTGTATGTTTTTGCTTCTGCTTTAAAATTTGTTTTGATCTACTTGTTTTGTTTTTTTGGCAGTTGCATTCAATCAATTTCGATTATTTACGTACGGGAAGGGCCTGCGAGCAGAGATCTCTACAAATTTACCACTAGAACAAATCATATCATCAGGCCCGTAGTCAGAGCGATGCGTTGGGTGCGTACGCACTTTGCAATTTCGCCCAATACTCGGCCATATAACATCCATTTAACATGGATTTTTTACAAATCACTAAGTGGACATATTTGATGACAGAAATACACATACTGACGATTTCATGGCGACTCGCAACGACTCGCAACGATTTACTAGAACGAATCGACTCGATTTAGCCACGGTTTTGGGCATGGGCCCAATACCTATTCATCATCAGGGGGGATGAATGAATAGATCATCCCCCCAGTTGAATGGGTATCAATGACAGATCTACGCCCATGGTTTGGGGGAAGAACTGATACGATGTAATACGATGCAACACGACCTAAGCGATTTTCTCGACGAACGTCAAATCGTTGCGATTCGCTGTGAAAATCGTCAGTATGGGACTGGGCCTTTACACCGCGTATTAGTATGTCAACCAAGTTACTAGTTCCCTTCGAATTCTTGTTCTTTCAAAGGTGATCGATATGACCACGGCCTCGATGAACACGGATAACTACGACACGCTGGGCGAGATCCCGGCCGACTACGTGCAGTCTTCGAACGGCGCCGTCATCCGCGGCCTGTGCGCCGGTCGGACCTCCTACTGGGCGGTGCCTAGCTCTGGTAGTCATGGCAACGCGGCCCAACGACTCAAGCGCTCCTCGTGCGATGCCTACTTGCTCTGTTTGTGCGATTATAACGACAACTGTTATTGTCGAATTTACGTTATTTGCTAGGATGAATTTACTGGTGTATTAACCCATTCAGCGCCTGGTGGCAACTTACACCGTTCTCTGGGGGTGTTTCACCTAAACACTAAAATCGATTTTAGGATCGATTCAATAGAGTACAGAAGCCATGACGTCATAAAAATCTTTTTTTAGAATTTTCAAATTTGAACTTAAATTTTATAAAGAGCATGAAAAATAATGTCTAAATACCGAAAAATTAATTATGTTAAGTATTGGCTGAGATATGCCCATCCAAATTAATTTTACTTCAATGGGCAATCAGTGTTATAGTGCACTGGTTCATAAAGTTATGAACCAGTGCACTATAACACTGATTGCCTATTGGAAAAACAAATCATTCGGATGGGCATATCTCAGCCAAAACATATTCAATTGATTTTCAGTATTTAGACATTATTTGTTATGCTCTTTCTGAAAATGAAGTTCAAATTTGAAAATCTAAAAATAGGTGTTTATGACGGCATAGATGACATCACACTTCACCACTCTATAGGACGATTTTTACATAAAATCGATGCTAAAATCGATTTTAGTGTTTAGTGAAACACCCCCCTGGCACGGCACATTAAGGGTTAACATATGATACTTTAACATAAAATGATGATGACGCGCGATTTAAGACTATGGTATAAGGTAATTTATGAGCCGGTTTATTTTGTCACGGTTATTACTTATTGCCTCATAATTACATTAGAAAGAAAGGCAATCATTTAGAATCACATGAATATTAAAGATAATTAACTATATTATTATAATTCCAATGTTTTGTGGATTCGTCAGTATAGTCTAAAGGACTTTTAAACAAACTCCCGTAACTTTTACATTTAAGTGTTCATATCATTGGCCAACAGAAATAATGAAATATAATTGTAAGAAATATAATACAGTGTGTTATATAGCTTTAATCCCAAGTTAACCTGATACAATATTTTTAAATGCAACATTCATGTGCAGTACAACTTAATTTAATAAAATTCATGAAATATACGCCCCTTTTCTTTCAAATTGTTAAATGTTATAGAATAATAGAGAATGAAAGGGACAAATACCCACCCATTATGGAGACCTCGAAATACTTTGTGATCCGAATTCTCATTAATGGGTTAAATTTAGACGTGTGCTAAATAACCGATGGGTTACATTTAGGATGGGTTAAGTTTAAACCATTGATGATAATTCGGGCCTTATGTTGAATACATTTTAATGTGCTTGCAAGTCGAATTTGTGACTTATATTGAAACCACAAATTTGATTTGATATGAAGCAATGGAAGGTATGAATGTCATCTCAGAAGGTTTAACGATTGTTGCTTTTTGAGTTGTAGGCTTCGCAAACTATTAACATGATAAGGTAAAGAATACACCCGGTAACGTTTGTAGAGAAGAGAGTCGCTCTCTGCCGTGATTAAATGCATGTCAATGTGATTTGCCTACTATATTTATTCAAGATGCATGTGTCGTGGTATACTAATGTTTATAATGAAGATGATCTTCGTCATCTCGGTTTATATATAACAATTATGTTTTAATCAATATGTTTTAGAGAGCGCCCTCTTGTGTTTTCACGGCTACTTTTTTAATGTTAACAGCATTTTAACTTTACCGTTTGTAAGTTTTTTCTACCTTTTGGACATAGTGGAATTATAACTAATAGTTTGCTATGATATTGTGCAAGTTTTTGTTACTAACATTTAGTTTGACCAAAACTGTACTATCCCTTTAAAGGGATCTAGTAACTTTGTTGACAAGTGCAAAAAGCGATGAGTGGTTGATACAGTGTATATTGTTGTTATATGATATGTCCACTGGGTGTTGTGTGAAAATTTCAAGTTAAATGGACTTTATATAGCCGAGTAAGGAGCAAAAATGCAAAGTGACATTCACTAACTCATTGCACTCACTTTGTACACGGTTCTGACAATCCATTGGATAATTTGACATCTAAAAACTTCAATCGTAAATATCTTTTTAACGAAAGGGAAATTTGAAAAACCGAAACCTGTCCCATGCTTTTTTTGGTAATAAGAATACAACAAGGTATGAGGGAACCGCTAGAATTTCAATTGGATTTTGAGGATTTGGACAAAGTTACGAAGTCCCTTTAAATGCACGATTTGCCTACCATATTTATTCAAGATGCATGTGTTGCGGTATATGATAATGTTTATAATCAAGATGTTCATCGTCATCCCGGTTTATTATATATAACATAGTATCCCACTAATTGCAAGGAGTAATCATAAATGATTGAGAAGGAAGAATAATAGTAGGCGTAGCTTAGTAAGCAATGTTCCTCCTTTTAATCCTCCAAATGAAAAAAGGCACTGGTCGAAAAATTGGTCTCCGCCAGGACTCGAACCTGGGTCTCCGGCTTGGAACGCCGATGCCTTAACCACTAGGCCACGGGGACCGTGTGATTGAAGACAGATCCAGTTCAGGTCATTGGCAAGCCAATCTCTCGGCCCTTTGTGCTCAAGTATTCACGGGGAAGGAGTTACGAACAATGCAAGCCGCCTTTACTTCAGCTGGATCACAATAGAGTGATTCAAGTATTAGTATCCCACTATATATCACGATTATATCTGCGAGCAAAGATATAACAAAGCCGTGACATTATGATACGGCACGATTGGCAAGTAGCTACAACAAAGTAAACTTAACTGCATGGGTTATAGTCATGAATAACAAACTAATACAGCTTATCAAAATAATTAAAACAGAATAAAGACGTTTATGAACATAATTTTAACAGTGTAATGCGAGTCATTTTCTTTGTGTATTTGCATGTATTTGTATTTGAGTGTCGTGCATGGTATGGATGTTGGTTCGGGTATATAATTATTCACCTTTCAATGCAACGGCCACTGTTTCGATATGTCACGTTCAAGTTCAAGTTTATTTTCCATTTTCACGAAATAAATGTTCAATGATCGAAAATGAGCAGAGAATAGGCCTAGGGTTAGCCTATTTTTCTTAGCTCATTTTCAATCATTTAAAATATTTCTAGTCAGTTTCCTTTATGTTTGAATTGAAATAAATGTACAATACATAACATTGATTTGTCCCTCAGCAAAACAATATACAAAACGTATAATGTACTCGGTAAATATACTAATATGAATGGAGGACGTTTGAAATGCATGTGTGTGCCTACAGGTAGTGTAGAAAGCACCGTGAGAGTTGACAATGTACGCTTCAAGAGTTCAAGTTCAGTGGCGTAGCCAGGAATTTTGCTAGTTGGTTCCAACATGCAAGCGAGCGCGTAAGCACGAGCCGCTTCGGGCGGCCTCTTTAATTAGTAGGGCGATGGGTGGTACTTGGTCCAGGGGGCGGTGCCCTCGGAAGCTTTTTGATGTTAGCAATTTAAAGCCCCAAAATCACAATTACTGGCCATCAAGCAACAAAAAAGGCCTGAGGGGGGAGGGGGGAGGGGGGAGGGGGGAGGGCAAAGGATTGTGTGTATGTCTGTGCATGCATCCAACGACTGTAATAATTAGCATGGTGGTGTGCTTTGGGATGATCATCAATACAAAAATGTGCTACATAATCGACCTTATATGCATCCCTATGCATGGTTGTTTTGAACAAAGTTTTTGAAATGCAATTTCTGAACTTTTCCTCGCAGAAGAATGATTTTTGAAGTGCCCAAAATGTACTTTCTCTTTTAGGCTATATCTTTAAGCTGTTAATGGATCAGGTTAGTTTAACGAGACACATAGAGAGTATTTTAGTGTTTCTTTAACCGTCTGAATGTGAGACTATGACATAGGGGATAAGGGGAATCCCCGTCGCGCATTATTTACATACACAGAACAGTATTGCATTTGCACGATCATCTAGAGCTGTATACATACAGCTCTCTATGGATACAAGCCACTTGAATGTTCAACGCCCATAAATTAGCGTGCGCCATTATTTCGTACCATCTAGTAACTCCGTTTTTTTGTGTAAAAACTGAAACTGAAGAAGGGTTGATAAAATGTGTATTTCTGAAATCTGATATGTCCACACTACTGAATGATGTTTTACATTTCCATGGTAAATTAAATAAATTCCATAATTATGTATACCTACCACCGAGTAATAAGGAAAAATGCAAAGTGATATTCACTAATACTCCCTAATACTCAATACACTAACTGTATACACAGTACATGTATTAATTATCCGTTGGATAATGTCAAATCCGAACACTTCAATCATAAATATCTTAAAAGTATATTGTTATCAAGGGCAAATCAGTTATGCATGGTCTTTTTTAAAGGGACTTAGTAACATTGTCCAAATCCTCAAAATAAAATTGTAATTCTAGCGGTTCCTTTATACCTTGTTGTATTCGTATTAACAATAAAATCATGGGACAGCTTTCGGTTTTTCAAATTTCCCTTTCATTACAAAGATATGTATGATTGAAGTATTTAGATAAGAAAATCTCCGGGCGAGATTTTCATCCCTGTACAAAGTGAATGCAGTGAGTTGGTGAATATCACCCAATATCACTTTGCATTTTCGCTCATTACTTGGCCATACATTGTCCATTTGACCTGAAATTTTCACACAATACCCTGAGGACATATGAGATAACAACAGTATACATTGCATCAACCATTCATCAGTTTTTGCACATCTCAACAAAGTTACTAGATCCCTTTAACATAAGAAAACAGCACTCGTAATACACTGTATTATAAAAGAGAATATTAAATCCATGGTACGAGGATATTGCAGTGTTATGATGCAGCTACAAATGCAGTTTAGTCTGGTAATGGAATATAACTTACTGTAACTTACTTGGAAATTGATAAAACAATAACAAATTAATGAATAACATGGCGAGTATTCGAGTAATGACAAAGAAAAGAATTATTGCGTCTTGGTCTTACCACCATCATAATAACAAAAACACGCAGGGGGGAATCCCCCTCTTGAGTGACGTCACTCAGATGTCCTCTCGGTTGACTCTCTTTGCGGTCTGTGATTGGCTGATCTGAGCTAAGCTGACGTGTCATGACCAGAGGTCATAGCCATAGAAGTAGTATATAAATAACCACACTGCATGATGGACATGAGGAACCATCCATTGAAGAAGAGGGGTCCAATCAATCTTATGAGGCGAGAAATGCTGCAAAATCGTTTCGTAATGCTCATCAATAGTAGACGTATTACATGTACAAAAGGTACAGCAACAGCTAGCTTGCTTCAAACATTTATAAGCAACTGCTTATCAGTCAAAAGATCAATTAAGTTATCGCATAATTTCGTAGTATACAAACGTTTTGCTTGTCTTATTATCCCAAGCAATACATTATACGTGTTTATCAAAAGAATCACTCGGTTGTGCAAACAGCACAAATCTAAGTTTCTAGCGCATTCAGAAATATATCTCGATCCATTTTCATAGCTGACTAAGCAGTATTCATATTTCATGCAAAATAATTCAAAAGATGAACAATGAATCAAAAGAAAGATGTGAGTGGAAAAGTACTATCAAACAACACCAACATAATGATGGGTGTGTTTGAATTAAAAAATAATGTACAATCTGAAATATGGCGTCTATCTAGTAATTGCGATGAATAAAGAATTGCAAAAAAAAGAATACGTATATAATTATGAATTATGAGAATCAAGACAAAACTGTTGGCTTTTAATTTTTAAAGGTACCGTGCGTCCAATTCAGGTACACCCCTCACACCCTGTTTGTGACGTACCTGGAAATACCCGTTGGCGTTGTTATGATGATGTCATTTCTTGACAGGGGATTCCCCGTTGTCTCCGGTAGCTCTATGCTCGCATCCCTGTTCTGTATACTGCATGGGCGTGAGCTGAGCTCGCCAAGCCCACACAACAGCAGCAGCTCTTGTCGTACGTGGATTGTTATCGAAATTTTGGAAAATTGTCGGAATTTTTCTTATCAAATTTCCCCTTTTTTTCATCGAGAAAACTGGTGGTTTCCTTTTCATGGAAGTTTATATAATTGGTGGTCTGACCTTATTTGGGAATGATTTTCCAATCATATATTACATTATTCCAGGTAAGATTATCTTTCAGTCTTTGTGTTGTTAACTTGTTTTATAATATTGGTACATGTTTCCCTCATACTTGTAGGTTGGATCACATCATCACGTATAGATCTGCAATTGTGTGCTTGTATACATTTGTATGTGTCGTGTGACTCGTGAGACAAAATAACAGACTTGCACGCTATCAGGCTATAACATTTTTAATTACATAGTTATTTATTATTGATCTGTGCTCTTTGAATTTGATCATTAGCGATGCAAGCAGATTATATTATGAAGATACCGAAATATATTTCTGAAAGAATCGTGAAGAAAATCTCATTTTCTACTGAAATTAGATGGCCTCACCTCCCCGACTCTGGGGCCTGGGGTGTATTTTGAAAACGATTTTGAGCTAAAATTGATTTTATTTACGTCACTAAAATGTTTTGTACCAAATCGGTATTGAAAAGCGATTTGCTAAACTATATTTGAGTAAAAAATAAAAATAAATTTTAACTAGTTATGAAAATCGTTTTCATCATACAAGTTTACAACCCCTGGTTTTTTCTCTAACCAGTGCCCATGCAAATGAAAACATTGGTAAATTATTGTTTGAAATAAACATATAGACTGGACATGTTTTTTCACACCTTCTTCATATATCTTGATACCCTGTTGTTGGAAATCTTGAAATAGGCCCATGCCATGGATAGTCCCATCATGGCACTTTCAGAGTGCATCATAGGTGAGCGTTAGTAAAGAGCGTCTGAGGAATGAGACTAGTCTACTTGGGAATCTCCCACGGACGTCAGTGTCTAGCTCTAGATCATTCCATGAAAATGTAAACAACAAGCCCATACTTAAAAGAGCGTTTGACGCATGGGCGCAGGGGCGTAGACAACGGGGGGGATGAGGGGGATGCATCCCCCCCACCTCACAAGGTGGGGGGGATGACATGTACAATCATCCCCCCCAGGTTTTAGGGAAGGATATTTTTTTTTGTGTGTAGCTGTATACGAGTGGGAAAGAAAACATAAGTTGTATGAGCTAAGACTTGTTAATTCTAACGTTAAAAAGGCAATTTATACATCAACTTTCAATTTTTGCTGCGCGCTTCGCGCGCGAACAGATTATCTAAGTTTGTTGTGTAACTTGTGTATATGGTCAGGGGTGAGTATTTTTTTTCTGTATACCGGGCCACGTAGTTCCAGTGTAGGCTAGCATTGCTCTGGATCCTTGTGTAACGTGCACCAAATTGCATCATTTCAAGTATATATATATAAATGCAAAATCTTCTCCGTGGGAGGGGGATACGGATACCCCCTCCCAAACCCTCCCTATTTTGCCCTGCCTCAGCCCTTGGTAGCTTCGCCCCTAGGGACTCATTCTTGGCAATAGGCTAAGTTGTTGGATCATACAATAATGTGGCATATGGTGATGTTGGAACTGTGTATGATGCTAAATATAAATACAATATTTGTGTTGGGGTGCATATGTGTCAATTATTTGTTTTCTTCGTGAAAATATGTTTACAATTTCTGGTCGATCAAATCATGACACGCTATCCCTCCTATCTAGGTAAGCACCAGAATGCACAATTTCAAGTCCCAACATGCAAAATCTCTCTTGCGTGGGAGGGGGGGGGGGGGGGGGGGACCACCCTCCTCCCACACCCTCCCCCCGCTCAGTCACTTCGCTCCCTCGGGCTTGGTCGCTTCGATCCTTGCAATGTCTCACCCTCACATCTGGCTCAAAATTGGCAGCACTGTGAGTGTGGTTGGGCATGAGCCCCTATATACACACACAAAATCCTGAGCCCCCATAGGTTTTGCCCCCCCCCCCAAAAAAAAACCACACCAAAACTGCTTTCGGCCCGCCTGGTCACGACCATCTTCACATCTACCCCCCCCCCCCCCCCCCCACCCCCACTGAGAGGACTTTCAAGCAATTGTCTTGGTCTCGAAAAATTGGTCTTGGTCCGGTGAACGGCAAATCATCCCCCCCAGGTGTAAGAACCTGTCTACGCCACTGCATGGGCGTATACGGGCACATTTTCGCCATGGGTTGAGGACTTTTGCCCGATTACCATCTTTCCCGATTCAGATGATATCTGCTTTTGCCACCATATAATGACATGATTTGCCCGAATTTGGCCATTTTCACAACGCTCGACCCCCACCTCTAACGCTTTATCTTTTGATATGAACTATAATGCAAAACAAAAACAATTTATCGACCGAGCAATTTTCGTTAAAATTCTGTCACATGTCTGTGGTGCTATTAAGTTTGTTTTCTGTGGGTCCTATATGTTTTACAGGGTTACTTAAAAAAACAAAAAATTTAATACGGCAGAATGAATTTCTGACAATTGTGCAAAATTAGAAAGTTTCCCCCGATCTGGATAATTTTACTCCCTGTCAGATGATTGTTGCCCTTGCCCGAACCGATGGTACTATGTATTTCCGAAATTCTCGGGGGCGGAGTTGGGGGTGGGTCAACCCTTTTATAGCTTTCCCCGCCTATCCATCTCTTCAGAGCCGAGTCAAATAGCCCGGGGGGGGGGTCT